>BJCM01228053.1:0-28569 GCA_018326385.1 Flaveria bidentis
GCCACTAGAAACCACCGCCGCAAACCACCGCCGGCCACCAGCGCCACCAGAAACCACTGTTGGCCACCACCGCCATCGGAAACCACTACCAGCCACCACCGTCAACCACCACCGCCGCCGGCCACCACCATTGCCGAAAACCACCGCCGGCCACCATCGCTACCCGCCCCCACCGCTGTTGGAAACCACCGCTGGCCACCACCGCCTCTAGAAACCACCGCCGGCCACCACCGTCGCCGGAAACCACCTCCGGTCACCACCTCAGCTTGCCATCACCATCATAACTACTTTTACACTTCATTGTTTCTATTTTTATACCTAACATATAAAACAAAGATATGATTCATTTATTATTAAAGGGCAACCAAATGGAACAATGGAATATAGTGATTCATTTCATTCTCTTATCCATTCCAGTCCCTTATTCATTCCATTCCTTCGTCCATTCCATTACCACATACCAAACATACCCTTAGTCTTAGATTCCCCTCATCATCATTAAAAGAATCAATGGGGGATGAAATGATTGGACCAGAGTTCTCTCTCTCACCACTTGCTTGAGGTTCTTGGCTACTAGTTTTCCTCTGCTCACTGGCAGCCTCAGTTGAGATGTCATTGGGCTGAGTTGCCATAGTTGAGGTCTTAATGATGCAATCACTTTCAAAAGTAAGAGCCTCTTCAATATGGACATCCTGAACAGGTTCAGGAGTGTCCACCTCAGTAGTAGGTGACTAATGTAGGCTAGAACTAAGAGCCTCAGAAGCACTCATATCTCTTTGAGTAGGGGAAAAGAAGAGAGAATCATGATATTCACTAAAACCTAGATCTTCATCAGTGTAGAAGTCAAGGTTGGGGATTGGTTGGTTGAGATCTAAAGGCTTGGGATGGTAACCGTCCCTTGAAGGTTGATCACTTGAGTCTTGAGACTCAGATTGATGGCTTAAGGCGGATTGGCTTATGAGCTCATCAGGTTGAGCATGTGGAACCTCAGCATTGATCAATGAAGTAATTGGAGTGGTTTCTCCTCAGGAAAAATGGGAGCTCCAGTGTCCACTTCTTCCTGTATGAGTGAATGTATAGGGGCCTCCATAGACTGAACAACCATAGTAGGGGTTCCTTTGTATTTTTTTTGCTAGGTGAGGGTGATTTGTGGCTATTTAGGCGGTGGAGATGTAGAAGGTGTGGGCTCAACACTAGCTGGTGCTGCTAGGTTGTCACATTTAGCAATGAGCTCTAACATGTTTGGGACCAGAGCTGTTACTACCCTAGAGAAGCCAACAGTGGGCTTTCTCAAGATTTTAAAGATGTCGTTCTTCATCTGTCCTAGTTTAAGAATATTACATGTTCCCCTAAACTGTGAGCCTAGTTCATAGTTAAGAATGTACTGAACATATCTAAGGAAAATATAATACTCTAAGGAGTCCAAGTTTGCAAGCAGATTAGTATAAACAAATTAAGAATACCTGAACTTGACTCCCTAAACCAACCCATGGACAATGAAGGAGAGCTCCTTAGGAATGTGGTCCCATCCACCATGCTTGTTTGATAAGGTGTGGATAACCACATGGAGCAGGAACTTCCATTTGGATAAGACCTTCCTTTTCCTAAAGGTCTTGACAGAGTAGTCTCCCTCAAAGCCCATCTGCACGAAGGACTGGTTAACAGCTTCCTTTGGGAAGAACACCTCACCTTCTTTGTCATCCAATTGAAGATGCATGTTAATGATGGCCGGAGTAATGAAGACTGTTCTCCCCTGCACTGTGGCAAACAGTGCCTTCTCCCCATCCATTATGACCTCTTGGCAGGTATTCTAGAATTCTAGCAAATGATCCTGATAAAGTGGAGGATCAATGGTGATGGAGGTGAAGTAGTTCGACAGAGCTAAGAAATGGCAAACCTCTGAGAAATGAGGATCTTTCTCAGAGCTTAACAAAGCAACCTAGTTATGTTGCCTGTGTAAGTGCATGGTAAAGTTCGGGTCATTTCTGTATTGAGGGTTGGCCATATTGAGAGAGCTTAAGGATGAAGAAAGAAGAAAAATGAAATTTCAAAAAGAAATTCGGGGTTTTAGGTTTGGAGGAAAGAAGAATATGATAGAAAGAGGGGGAAACCATTGGGCTTATATGTGAAAAAGGATTTCAGATAAAGTTTAATGGAAGAGGATAAACTTTGAAATCCGAATGTCGGTCCCACCTCTGAAAAAGTAGTTTACTTTTGCTCAAAAAGTAGTTTTCTTGGAAGTCAAAAAGCTTCCGAAGGTAAATTATCTTTGGATGTTTTAATGAAAAAGCTTCCAAAGCTAAAATGACTTCAGAAGATTTTCCTAAGAGTTGTGAAAATTTTGCTTCGGAAGAAAAATTATGACTTGAATGCTTTGTCCAGAAGGACAAAGCTTCCGAGAGTTAATTTGCTTCGGAAGAAAATGGTCCTTGAAAACAGATAAGTGTCTGAGATAAGTACTTAAGCTTCAGAAGATATTTCAGAAATTTCTTTCGAAGGTAAATTTCTTAGACAGTTATTTGTTTTGAAGGCTTGATTTTCTTCCTAATATAAAAGTATATCTTCTGAAGGATCAGAATTTTCAGAAATCTAAGGAAAGTCTTCAAAGAGATTTTCATCCAAAGAAAATAAGAGCTTATGGAAGTGATGAACTAGACAACTTAGGACACACAAATTTTATGAAATAATAAGAATTAGTTTTAAGAAAAACCTACTCAAAGTTTATGATCCCAATAGCTAATACAATATATTTAAATCTTTGTTCATCAAAAGCTTTTGTAAACAGATTAGCATATAGTTCATTTGTGTGGACTTTGACTAGTTTAATTAATCCATTTTCATAATTATCTCTTATTAAATGATACATGATGTTGATGTATTTGTTCCTTGAGTGTTGCACGGGATTTTCTGTAATTGAGATAGCATAGTTGTTGTCTATGTGAATGGGAATCCCCTTGAAGTTTAACCTATAGTCAAGCATCTGATTCTGAATCCAAAGCACTTGAGTACAGCAACTTACAGTAGCAATGTATTCAACTTTAGCAGTTGATGTAGAGACACAGGATTGTTTCTTGCATTGCCATGAGACAACCGTTCCACCAAGAAATTGACATCCCCCAGATGTAGACTTTGCAGTCATGTTGCAAACACCACAATCACTATCTGTATATTCATACAGATTGAAGTCAGAATTCTTAGGATACCACAAGCCAATGTTAAAGCCCCTTTAAGGTATCTTAAAATCCTTTTGACAGTGATAAGATGAGACATCTTAGGGTTGGCTTGGTATCTTGCACAGATGCAAGTGGCAAACATAATATCAGGCCTTCTAGCTGTAAGATACATAAGAGACCCAATCATAGCCCTATATAAGTGTTCCTCTACACACTCCCCTTCAAGATCATGTCCAAGGGAGTGATTTCTAGCTGTGGGTGTCTTAGCTATCTTACAATCAGTCATGTTGAACCTTTTGAGTATGTCTTGAACATACTTTGACTGAGTTATGAAGATGCCATCTTCAACTTGCTTCACTTGAATTCCCAGAAAGAAATTGAGTTCCCGCATGGCACTTATTTCAAATTTGTCATTCATCAGCTTCTCAAATTTGTCCTTCCTATATCCATGTTTGCAAAGATACTAAGATAGAGTCTCATACCACTTCCTGGCTCCCTGATGCAGCCCATAAAGAGCTTTGTCAAGCTTTCAGACCTAATCAGGATGATCGGGGTCTACAAAACCAAGTGGTTGTTTGACATACACCTCTTCATCAATCACTCCATAAAGAAAAGCACACTTCACATCAAGTTGAAAGACCTTGAAGTTCTTGGATGCAGCTAATGCAAGGAATATCCCAACAGGAGCAAAGACATCAGTGAAGTCAATTCCTTCTTCTTATATGTATCCTTGAACAACTAGTCTAGCTTTGTTCTTGATGATAATGCCTCTATCATCCTTCTTGTTCCTAAACACCCATTTGGTTCCAATGGTTGTTTTCCCATGAGAAAGAGGACAAAGGTTCCAAACTTTAGGTCTTTTGAATTGAAGCAACTCCTCTTGCATAGCTTTAACCCAACTTCCATCCTTTAGAGACTCATCAACTTTCTTTGGCTCTATTTGGGACAAGAAATAAGAGTGAAGACAAACATTTGCTTCATAGGTTTGTCCTCTTGTTCTTACCCCATAGACAACATCTCCAATGATGTTTGTAGTGGGATGAGACTTATGGATCATTAGCTGAGGGATCATAACAAGTTGTTGAGAGAGATCTAAATTAGAGAAATTTATATCTGGCATAGATGTTTCTCCCATTACATGAGCAAACTTATCAAGAGAACTTGATCCAAGGAGTGTGTAACATCATTGATGTTGTCATCTATAGAGTGGTTATCAGCATCAAGAAAGTCTTGATCACTATCACCACTACCATCATTGTGTTCTGCATTTGAAATATCTTTATCTGGTTGTGGAGCCTCTGAGCTGGAATTTTAAGGCATAACCAATGTATCAGTTGAGTTTGTCATTGTGGTGCTGATAAAAACCTCATTTACAGAAGTAGTCCTAACTGGAGCTGAAGATGTATTACTTGAAGGACTTCTCAGCTCAAATCTTCAATCAAGATCACCTGTCTTTATGTTTTCTACAGATCCTGAAGCAGGCTCACAAGATTTGTTAAAACAGTTGATAACTAATTCAAGATCAAAATGCTAATCAGAACCAGAACCAATCACATAGGGTGTGTGTTCATTGAAAGTCACATTCGCTGACTCCTCAACCATTCTGGTTTTGAGATTGTGTACTGTGTAAGGCTTAGCTTGAGAAGAGTATCCAATGAATTTTCCATCATTTGATTTCTCAACAAATTTGGAATTTGATCCTTGGTATTCAAGATGGTGCAAGGACATCCAAATGAACTGAGAAAACTAATGAAAGGTTTCCTTTTGTGCTAAAGTTCATAAGGAGTCTTGCCATGAGTCTTAACTACTAAAACTCTATTCTGCACATAGCAGGCAGTGTTGACTGCCTCTGCCCAGAAGGTGTTGGGCAGCTTAGAGTCGGATAACATGGTTCTTGCAGCTTCAATCAGTGTCCTGTTTCTCCTCTCAGCAACACACCATTCTACTCAGGAGTCCTGGGAGCACTGTATTGTCTTGTAATACCTTTTTCAACACAAAATGCATAAAGTATTTGCTTCATGAATTCAGTTCTCTAATCACATCTTATGATTTTGACCTTGTGATCAGATTGATTTTCAATCTTTAAGATGAAAATCTTCAGAATCTCAGGAGTCTCATCCTTAGTTCTAAGGAAGAAGACCTAATTGAATCTGTAAGTCATCTGTGATCACTAAAAAGTAAGAGTTTCTTTCTAGACTCATTACACTAGTGGGGCCAAAGAGATCCGTATGTAACAAGTGTAGGGGTGTAGTGATGGAGTTCCTTTCCTTAGGCTTGTGAGATACCTCGTGTTGCTTCCCCTTCAGGCACGCAACAAATTAGTCGTCACTTGTAAACTCTATCTTTGCCATTCCAGTTACCAAATCATTCATAATCAGTTTATTCATGTTCTTAAAGTTTACATGGCGCATTCTTTTATGCCATAGGAAAGACTCAAAAATATTGGCTTTAGACAGAAAGCATGAAACTTCTCCAAAGGGATATGTTTCTTACAAATCCATCTTGTACATGATCCCTTTCCTGGGGGCTCTAAGCAGAATATGCACATGAGGAATGACCATCACGGGCTTGAGAATAATGCACTCATTCTTAGTAAAGATCATGTTATGACTCTGATCACAAAATTGGGATACACTCAGAAGATTGTACCCAAGCTCCTTAACAAAGTTTACCCTTCAATGCTGAGCTTACCATTTGTGACCTTGCTCCTTCCAGAAATGTAACCACCTTCATCTCCTCCAAAAGCAACTGGCCCTCCATCAATCCATTCAAAGTTCGGGACTAGTGACCTATTGCCTGTCATGTGCCTGGAACAACCACTGTCAATGATCCAGACATTTTTGTTTTTCTTGAGCTGTCCCTGCACAAAGAAAAAGATTAGTTACATTTGGAAACCCAAGCCTTACTTTTCTTGGGCTCACTAAGAGAAACAGAAGGTAATGCAATAGTAGTAGATCCTATGATTGTGCTTGGAGGATCATGAGTTGTTGTTGATGGAGAATTCTCAGTCACATGGTTTTCTTAGACTTCCACACCACCTTTGGAATCCTGGGCTTGACCTTCAACACTTCGGAAGCTTTTGAGACTTCAGATGTTTTGATGACTCGACCTTAGGAAGATTCTGCAAACACTACAGTTGACTTCAGTGTTTTGGAAGTATTCCTTCCTTCCAAGACAAACTTTTCTTCTTAAGGAAATTTTCCACTTGCCTTCTTCTTAGTTTTGGAGCTTCCGAAGGAAACTAGTTTCCCTTCCAAAGCTTGAATCTTCTTAGAACTCTTGGAGGTCTTTGGTTTGGTCATCTGAAGAGTACCCTTAGGATTGTATGGACAATCCTTAGAAAGATGATCAGTACTTTCACACATAACACACTCCATTTTCTTTTTCCCAAGAGCCTTCTGTTGGGAACAAGACTGACTTTGGTCACATCCCTTCTCCACCCTCATCTTTTCAGATGCTGAGACAGTTCTTTTGGGCTGAGTACTGTTCTTGGAGTTTGATGGTCCAAGCTATGTAGCAGTGGTACACAACAGATCAGTCTTCTTCTTGGTACTGAGATGATTTGAACATGAACCAGAACTCTTAGTAGAAGAGTTAAGGTTGATGTCTTCAATCTTTACAACTTCAAAACCTGCAGAGATAAAAACTTGTTTCCGCTGGGAGTCAAAAGTAGCCTTGATCTCTTGAGCCTTCCTTGCTTTCCTCTTACTCGATCTGATCAAGTTCTTTCTTATTGACTTGGTCATCACAGTCTTCATCTTCTCCTCAGAATGATAGTGGCCTTTCTTAAAACCCTCCTCTTCACTCTTCTCAGAGGAATTCTTCACTATCATTCTATCATCCTCTTCACTCAAAGTGTTAAGAACATTTACGTACGAAGTACTAAATGATTCTACGCGTATACCAAATCAAATAGTGCGGAATCCTATTTGATTGGCGATCCAATCAGGGAGAACACAGTTAAGATCAATCAAACGATAAATAAAATGTTATCAATGATTAGAACATGATCAACTGTGATCTATGAACTTGGAACAAGTTTTCTTGAGTCTCTTGATGGCTAGGGTACGATTATGTGCGTAGGTATTCGAATTGTTATGTTTTTCCACGAATTAGGTGGTATTTATAGGTTAGGGTTTTCCATTCGTATGACTGAACCATTGGCATGGTTCAGTCGTATGACTGAAGCATGTGATTGATCCATCCGCCGGACTAAAGGTCCAGTCATACGACTGAGTCAATCTTATGTCTCAATCGTGCGACTGATCCAGTCTCCTGGTTTAGTCATGCGACTGATCTATTAGCATGAAGTATTCATGCATATGGTCCATTAGCATGGTCCATTCGCATGAAAACTTTACACAATTAAGTTTGTACATGTTTCTCAATCATTATTTACTAAGAATTATGTAAACAACCATAAACCTATATTGTTAGTTTAATATGTGTTATCACACAATAAACAATGAAATATTAAACATTATATATGCATCAACCACACATTGCATTTTATCCGTACCCATTCAATTACATATATGTAAGACATGAAAGACATTTTACATTAAGCTCCTAGACTAGGTACATATGTATCTACAAACTCCCCCTTGGACCTAGTTTAAATCATTGTCTAACATTCTTCATTAGCTCTTCAACCTTCTAGTACTTTTCATCTCTTGTAGCCCTGGCATATATCTCAAACAAAAAAATAGAGCCTTATCATATTCTGAAACTGGGGGGCTTTTACAATGTCTTGCGAATCCTAGAATAGTGGCCACTTGTATAGAGTATAAACATCATCAGCAGATAAGTTAGTCAGCCACATAAGGTCAAATACCCAGATAGTATCCATTTGGCTCTCCTTTTGTATGACTATGACCGCTTTACATGTTCTCCAATCATAGTACCACCACTTGAAGTGTGGAGTGAAGTCCTGTGGCATTTCCCATGGAGGGATTTTGGACATTGTGCGTGGAGGACTCCACTTCAGCACTACCTTAGGCTTTCCAGTAATGGGATCAACTTCTGACCGTCTTATGTACGTCTTCGGTTGTTGAGGTCTGAAGTTTACCCACTTGGTGTGGTACCCTTTCCTCAATGCAGCCTCAAACCAAGCTGACATTTTCTTTAGATTAGCATATAGCAGCTTTAGGTGTGCGAGCTGGTTGAGCTCAAAACTAGGGAGAGTCTTTAGATCATGTGGGAATCTAAAGTACTCTATGCCCTTCTCTCTCTTCACTGCATACAAATTCAGATCCTCAAAATAAGCCCATGCGATGATCTTGCCTGACATCTTTAAGTGTTTCTTGACTTTGTACAACTTGGTGTAGACAATTGGGTTTTGTGCAGTACGCATGGCTCAGATCTCAGCAAAACAAGCCGCCCATTAAGCCTTTTTGATGTCAATATAGGCGTCTGAGGCTTAGGCTTGACCCTCATTCTTCTCGGACTCTTTCTCCATCTGATCTAGCTTGTTAAATGGATCAGTGACGAGAGTATCACCCATATTGGGGACTATATTTCCCTCTATGTCGGCATACTCTGGATAATGGTCAGCAGTGACGTCCTCGATCTTGATTTCATCTATGTCATTGAGCTCATCGTCACTTGTAACTTCAAAAGTAGGAGCGTCCTTGACAATCTCGTCCGGGTTGAGCCCGAACATCTCAGCAAGCTGTTTATCAGTAAGGTCATGAATGATTTCTCATTCTTCAGGAGTATAGCTTCACACACCTTCTAACAATCCCTTGCAAATCAAGAATTATTGTAAGTTGAGACTTAATTTGCTGAAGGGGAGTAACATCGTACTCATCTTGCTGAGATGATTGATCTGCATGATTTACACATGTAGATACATCAATAATTAGTAATTTATCAAGTCAATCAAACATTTGATAAAGATACATAAACATTAAGTACATAATTTTAATACATGATTCAAGTACAAAAGCTTCCAAATATATAAATATTTAATCATTACTTTTGCCCTGAATAGCTGGCTTCTCAGAAGATGGTGCAGAAGATGAGGCTCCTTGGTCTTGATTTCTCTTTGTACGTCTCTCCTAACCCTGAGCTGAGGCAAATGCAGCTGCATCTCCTTCTTCATCATCATCATCATTCTGCCTTCCCCTTGTCTCGTCATCTTCACTAGCCTCATCATCATCACTATCGTCATCCTCTTTATCATCATCATCATCATCTCCTTCTCTGATCTTGAGGGGCTCATCTTTGGATCCCCTTAATTTGAGCATGATGGTCTTGTTAGATGCCTCCAACTCCTCTATTCTCTTTGCTGATTGGACGTTATGCTCCTCGAGTTGGGCAATTTTATGTGCTTGTTGTGAGATCTGTTGTGCTTAGGTAGCATTTAGCTCGATAAGCTGACGTAGTTGGGTAGCCTTCTCTTCATTAGAAACTAACAGCTTCGGCACCATATGGTTAAATGCTAAAAGCTGATCCTATACTCCAATGGGGGTAGAGATGGTCCTGTGGAGAATGTCGGGTGGGATGATGGTCCGGCTTGGTGGCTGGTGGTGGTAGTGGTGGAAGTGGTGAATATGGGTGGTGGTATATGAGTGGGTGGTGAAGGGTAGGGTGTAGTGGTGGTGGCTTGGAGTGAGGTAGTGAAAGGTGGTGTGGTGGTAGTGGTGGTGGTGGTAGCTGTGGTAGATGTGGATGTGGTGGTGGTGGTTGTAGTGGTGGCAGTTGTAGTGGGAGTGGATATGGTCAGTGTGAACCTTGGCCTCTTCCCCTTCTTGCCATAGGGTTGAGCCATTCTCTTTCTCCTCAAGCCCTTGGACACAGCGGATCCCCCTTGGCTGCTGGGCTAGCCTGGGGTGTAAGATAGATGAGTAGTAGCCTCCCCAGACTCACCCGTGCATCCACCTACCACCGTAATCCCTCACTCATTGGCAACCACCCTGTTGCCCACCATCCAAACTAATGGCTCCTCATCTCACTCCTCCTCATTATCAGGACAGAATTCCTAATGGAATCTAGCCGTATCAGCTCCTCCGTGGGTGGATGGTGGAGGTGTAACATCTGTTGTAGTGGCCCTAGATTGGATGGGGCCAGTATCTCCACCATCACCACTGTTATCATCATCTGAATCGTCAGATGGGAGCACAATCGGCTCAGAGTCTGAGTCACTATCATCGTGACACCACTTCCACTTCGCTGGCACCACGTAGTCCTCTCGGGCCAAATGCCCAAACAACCTCCTTATAGGGGGCTTCACCTGTTTTCCCCTGTATATGTTCATCCATCCTAGGGTGGTATCACCTCTAACATCACTGCGTCTTCCTTCTCCTTGGGTAGTAGAGGAAGCTTCTTATCTATATTTAGATGTAAGAACCATGGGTACATACAGAAGCTCTCTTTCCTTTTAGCCTCAAGATTCTCGATCATGTATGTAAAGATCATATTGGAGAAGCTGAAGGGGTAGTTTAGTACTAGTGCCACGTAGGCATTCTGGATTTGGTCAGAGAGGTCATCGAATCCACCCTTCCTTGATGCAATGCACTTGAGAATGATGTGTGCTAAGTACTTAAGCTGGGGTCACATGTTGCTTATGTTCAGCACCCATGCGTTGATGTCCCTAGAGTAATTCATCTTGAGAAAGCGTCCCTGAACAGTCAAGGGATGTAACCTGGTTGGGTGAGCAGCATCATCACCCAGGTCCAGAACTCCTCGGAGGTTTGCTGCTCTTACCTCTATCTCTTGCCCAAAAATGGTGCTACATAAACAGTAAGGCTCAGTTGATCTATCGACTGAAGCACCTTCCCAAAAGCCCAGTTGTATAGACTGATAGGGTGTGCATGGTGCAAATATAACTCTATAGATCCTTGATCTCAGAAATGCAATGATGTCAGCAAATCTTTAGCATTACTGGTGGTGGCATCCAGATGAGCACAACTGTTGTGCTTGGTGTTGATGATCCACTTCTCTGCCATGTTTCTATAACGCAAGACACATAAACATTAGATTTGTCCATAATAGAAATTGTTGACCCTTAAACGTTTTTTAAATCAGTATAGTTCAATCGTTCGATTGAACCATACGATTGAGTTCAGTCGGGTGACTGAGCATGCGGCTGAGTTCAATTGGGTGACTGAGCATACGGCTGAGTTCAATCGGGCGATTGATCAAGCGGCTAAGTTCAATTAGGTGATTGATCATGCGGCTGAGTTCAATCGGGCGATTGTGGTCATACGCCCTGTTCATTCGGCCGATTGAGTCATTTGGCCACTTCAATCGTCTGCTTGATGATCCTTCGGAGTGTCTAGTCGCATAGTTCTTTGTTCGACACTCTAACCCCGAGTGTAGGTCAAAACTTGATGTTAGCATTGTGTTTAGATTCTTTAGACTCGCATGAACCCTAATTGTCACATTAAGTCTTTCATTTTAACCAATTTGCACGTTTATATGTTCTATTAGTTGATTATGACTTATTTCTTGATTTTAAACAGTTTAGGCCTGTTAGGGTTAGATTTCACGGTGCATTTTGTGCGATTTGGATTATTTATTACTTGCAGAAGATGTAACAACTCGTTAGTATCACAATGGTGAAGGGAAATCGATTCAATCAAATTTTGGCAGAGTCTCGCTACTATCGGGCGATTTTAGGGCGATTGTGGGGGTGATGGAGCTATGCGACCAACTTTAGCGCTATTTATAGTACTTCTGTCTTCAGTTAGGCGACTAGATCCATTCGCACGCTTCATTCGGGCGACTGGGTCTCAGTCGTGCCACTGGCTCAGTCGGTCACATCTCGTCGTGCGACTGGGGTTCAGTCGTATGACTGGTTCAGTCGGTCACCTCCATTTGCGCATTTGGTTCATACTCATGATCCAATCGTGCGAATGGGTCATACTCATGCCCAATTCGTGTGAATGACTCTGACTTGTTAATTTGACATTATACACTTTAAAACCCTTTACTTATGCATAAGACATTTTTGACCATTTATAATCTCAGACATGACCATTTTAACTTAGAAAACTATGGATAACCTCAGACGTGATCTGTTTACAACAAAAACTTTGTTACATCAGACGTGACCCTTTTACATTTGAAAACCCCATTGGTCACCTCAAACGTGACCTTTTTAGTAAGTGAATCTCAGATTGACTTCTGATGCGTAGTCCGACATTTAACTACTAAGTTAACTGAAATTAATTGAATTAAACAACTGGAAATAAAACAAAACTAACACATATTTTTTATTTTGTGTGAGGTTAAACTGGAACGTATAGCGTCTACCAGATTTTTCTTCCTGGACTGTATAGCGTCAAGTTACTTTGACCATAACTGGAACGATTCATTATGGAATCATACAGGTTTATCAAATCATTTAGGACATTTTACCAAAGCCTTTTGATGCTAGATTCTTGTTTTCATCGAGAGTCATTAGCAAATTTAGGAAATCATACTAGAACTACAAGATGCACACAATGATTTGGACTTTCAAGAATTGCAGCCACGATGATTGTTAGTATACTTGTCCACTTAAATCCATACACAGACTTTTGACACGGATTGGTGATAAGTTAGGTTAATTATTTCAACAAGCATTTGTGAATCCCACGATTATATGGTAATCAACGTTCTTGAAGAGATTTTTGAGCGGTCTACGGGTATTATTCAAGAAGTAACTATTCTAGAGCTTTCAAAGAGATATTAAGCCTCAGGTCAGTGCCACCGCACAATAGAGAGGCGCAAACAACAATGAATTCTAGAATATTTAGGTTATGCTTATCCTCAGGTCAGTGCCACCGCACAGCAGAGAGGCACACAACCTATCCTCTTGTTTGAGCAATTTTATTCTTTTTGCACAGATCGCACCAACAACATAGGTTATTAGCTTGATTGCTTTTTGGAATTTTCATGTGCTTTGCTCATTTTTATGGTCATCCGCTCACATTTGTGGCGTTTACTTTGCTCGTGACCCCTTATTGGAATTTCGTTGATTATGTTAACCAGAGATAAGATGATAACCCACAGCTTGTTGAACAACTTAGTTTGAGCTTGAAATCACCAATTAGGTCTAATCATCTATTGTGTTGAATCTATCGAGACATCATGTAAGGGTTTAGCAACCTCTAGGTCTACTTTCTTTGTGTTACCTTAGTAGCAGCTAGTTTTACTATCATTTTTCCTTTTATGTTGCTTAGATTTCTCAGACTTATACTTCAAATTTTGCATCTTAAACAATTACATTCTTTTAAAGTCCCAAACTCTTTGGTCTTGTGTACTATCATTTTCCACAAACACTGAATTTGTATCACATATACGATCTCATTTCTATTAGCTGGACTGTCCTCCTCCCTCGTTCTTTTATATACTGAAATTAAAACAAGTAATTTAATACTAATTTAACCTATTCTCCGCCTAAAATTCTAAAACCGAAATTTTTTTTGTGTTTATAATTTTAATAGGTGAAGAATTAAAATAACATAAATGACAATAAAATAAAAAGAAGTCTACTCGTCGGACTATGTACTTTCATCATGTGGAATCACATCACTT
This sequence comes from Flaveria bidentis, assembly GCA_018326385.1. NCBI lineage: Eukaryota > Viridiplantae > Streptophyta > Magnoliopsida > Asterales > Asteraceae > Flaveria > Flaveria bidentis. The sequence goes on from BJCM01228053.1 coordinate 13,698, forward strand.
TTATTTTTAACGCCATTGACCTCTAATAGATATAGAAATCTTGATTTATTAAAAGCTATTGTATAGAAGTCAGCGCATTGAAAGTCCGTATTAAGTTTAACAACATCGATTAAATTATTTTCAAAACAATCACGTATAAAGTGATATTTAATTCCGATATGTTTGGTCTTAGGATGTTGGACCGGATTTTAAGTTACGGCTATAGCAGCAGATTTATAAACAAATATAGGAGTGTTAGAGAATTTCAAACCATAGTCGCGTATTTGCTATTGAATCTAGATGATTTGTGAATAGCAGGTTGCAGTAGCAATGTATTCTGCTTTACATGTTAACAGTGCAACTAATGTTTACTTCTTACACTGCCACGTGACTAATCTTCTCCCAAAGAATTGACATCCTGCTGATGTTGACTTGTAGTTCATTTTGCAGTCGCCATAATCCGAGTCATTGTACGCTGTAAGCTCAAAGTCATCATCATGAGGATACTACAACCCAAGTGTTGGAGTACCTTTCAGATAACGAAATATCCTTTTGACTCCTATGAGATGGTTGACTTTCGGTTTCGCCTGATATCTGGAGAAGAGACACGTCGTGTACATGATATCAGGTCTTGAGGAAGTGAGGTACATAAGGGATCCAATAATTCCTCGCTACATGGTGGCATCCACCAGATCACCATTTTCGTCGGGTGCTACATCATGGTTTGTAGCAAGTGGAGTCCCAGCTGCCGAAGCATTCTCCATATTGAACCGACTTAGGATATCACCTACATACTTGGTCTGATGTAGAAATATGCCCTTTGGTGTCTGATCCAATTGTAACCCGAGAAAGAACTTCATCTCTCCCATGGCACTCATCTCAAATTCAGCTTTCATTACTTTTTCAAATTCTTTACATAGTTCTTTTTTCTTGGAAAAGAAGATTATGTCATCAACATAAATTTGAACAAGAAGTAATTCACCATCCTTTTCTTGGATGAACATTATACAGTCAATCACTCCTCTACAAAAGTCGTGTTTCACAAGATGAGTTGAGAGCCTTTCATACCATACTCTTAGGGCTTGATGGAGCCTGTAGAGAGCCTTATCTAGTTTGTAAAGTCTTTCCCGATGATAAGGATCCTCAAATTCTTCTGGTTGACTGACTTACACTGTCTCCCGGATTTCACCATGAAGAAATGCACTCTTTACATCGAGTTGATAAACTTTAATCTTCATGTAAGAGGCATAGGCTAGGAAGATACAGTTGATAAACTACAAGTCGAGCCTTGTTTCCGATTATGACCCCACGGTCATCTTTCTTGCATTTCAAGACCCATTTGGTGCCAATGACCTTAGCACCTTCAGGTCTATCCACCAATGTCCATACAACTAACTACTTGAATTGAAGAAGTTCATCATGCATGGCACTCACCCATGCCTCGTCTTTTAGGGCTTCACTAACATATTTTGGCTCAAATTGAGACACAAAACATCGATACGCACCATAGTGAAGATACCGGTTTTCAATTATCGAGGCATAATTAGTTGAGTATAGCTGATTTTTCGTCTAAACTCCTAATCTTACATCCCCAATAACATTGTCTAGAGGATGGTAAACATTTAAGTGTGATACAGGAGTGGTGGGAACAACTACCTCATTATCCAGATTGTGAACACCCGGTTCAGTATCTAAGGCATTGGGAGTGTGAGGTTCCGAACTGTCAGAGGCATCAACATCAGATGCTTGTGTACTTGCAGTAGTAGGAGCCTGTTCCTCCTAATCCACCTGATCGTTCTCCATTTCTTCATCATCAGAGGAAGAGTCGCTTACTTCCAGTGCTCCCCCTGAGTGACTGGAAGACTCAACTTGTGAACCTAATGTTGTTGAGTCTTGTGACGGTGTGCTTAAGACATTATACATCATTTTGGTTGATAAGTCATCTTCAAGAGGAGAGAGAAGGATGTTAAAGGACTTAAAGAATCCATCATAATCGAATAAGAATGCGGGTCCTTTACCAGCAGGGGGGCTGGTGTATCTCTGAATGTCGACGTTACACCACACCTCTACTTGACCCGTTTAGTTGTTGTAAACTCTCTTATTCAATATGTTGGATACTAGAAAAATTCCTTCTTTAGCCTTCTCGCTGAACTTCCCTGACTGGGTTTTCTTTAGAAGAGTACATGGTGCTCCAAACGGTTCGAGGTACTCTAGATTAGGTTTACGTCATTGCAGTAACTCGTAACACATTTTACAATGATGGTTGACCACCAGGACTCGATTTAGGGTGTAAGATGCATTGGCAACTGCCTCATTCAATAATTGATTGGGCATTTTCGAGTCTGCTAGCATCATCCCGGCTGTCTCTATCAAGATGCGTTTCTTTCTCTCAGCAACTCCGTTCATTTGAGGAGTGTAGGCAGATGCGAACTGGTGCAAAATTCCTTTTTCTTTGTAGAATGCCTCCATCCATTAGTTCTTGAACTCAGTACCATTGTTTGAGCGAACTTGGTGTACCTTCAACTTGTAGAGTTACTCCAATGTAGTTACCAGCTCCTTCAATGATTCAAATGTCTCTGATTTGGATTTTAGAAACATCACCCAATAGAATCTTGAGTAATCATCCATAACGATATAACAGTACAAGTCGCCAGCAATGCTCCTCATACTGACTGGACCAAATAGATTCACGTGAAGAAGCTCAAGTGGCAACTCAATGGAATTAACTTACTTAGCCTTATGAGCCTTCTATATTTGTTTTCCCTTCTTACAAGCGACGCAGAAATCCGGTAATCAGAAGTTCTTAATGTTTACTCCACGCACTAGATCATTCTGGATCAAGTGATTCATCTTCTGGAGATTTATGTGTCCCATTCTCCTATGCCAGGAGATGGAGTCTTTCTCATTTGCCTTTCACAAGAAGCATTGTACTTGATGATCAGTTATGGAGGCCTTTGATAGATCCAAGACATATAAATCTTTTTATCTTGAAGCTGACATTAAGACTTGGTCCTCAGGATTACATAATCCTTTTTCAACACATAGCACTTCTTGTTATCAAAGACTACCTTAAAGCCTTTGTCACAAATTTGGGATACAAAAAGTAAGTTATTTTGAAGTTGTTGAACATAGTTTACCTTATTAAACTTCACTTTCTGGTTTCCCACTTCCCCTTGAGCTGTGATGTAACCTCCTTTATTTCCAGCAAATGAAACATGTCCTCCTTTAATTTGTTTGACGTTTGAAAGGAGAGACAAGTTCCCAGTCATGTGCCTCGATGCTCCGCTATCAACAATCCAGGTATTTGTAGACGCACTATAGCGGACACCCTGCACATTTAAAGGAAATGATTAGTTTAAGTTAGGGACCCAAGCCTTTACTGGCTTGGGTGACCCAGAGGCATCACACATCATAAATTCTACACACTGTCCATTTGAGGGTGAGGGCAGATCTATTTTCTTCTTGTTCTCATTATCAGACACTGTACTTGATTTTTCCTTCCATAAGCCAGTTTTGTGTAAGGCTTGTTTGTGATAAACAGACGACTGGCTTACAGTTTGAACTTTATGTTCACAGATCCTTTTTGGTGGAGTAATAGAGCTCCGTTTCGAAAAACATGGTTTAGTGTCATGAACTTCAACTTTCTTCCTTGGTGTTTGATAGTAAGGACAATGAGAAGCAATATGTCCATATTTTCCACAGTGATAGAATGATCTACTTTCTATACATTGGTGGGGTTGTTTCGGTGGGGAAGTGTATGACACATGTGTAACTTTAGATTGTTTGAGTTTGGACACTTCTTGTTTAGATGTTTCAGCTTCTTTAACAAAATTTATTGTGTGAACATTTTGAACATCTTCACCCTTTTGTTTATTTGGACTAAGACATGGTGCACGAGGTTAGTTAACTTGTTTGGTCTTTTTGGGTTCAGAATTAGACATGTTAGAACCTGACATTACTTTAACCTTCTCATATTTGTCATCCAAATTAATAATTGGCATTTTACCTTGAGACTTTAAAGTGGCCTCCTTCTGTTTAGTGACCGATTCCATCGGTTTGCACGTGGAATGTGGATCACTAACTAGAGGAGTGGACACCACATGATCCTTAACAAGGTTGTTATTTATTGTTCTACATTTAGCATTTAACACTTTCTCGTGTGGTGGTGGAACCACTTTGTATCCCAACCACTCCCCATTGTTTCATTCTCTCACTAAGTGTTGGACTATATGAGAAGAACTTGTCCAACTATGCAGTTTTGTTTTAATGAGTTTACTTCGACTTCCAAAACTGTTTTTTCTTTCATAGTTTCTTCTAGGGAGTTTAGATAGAACTTTGTATCATTTGCTTGGTTAAAAGCAACAACTTCGATTTCCCTTAGTTGTTTATTTAAAAGCACTATTTTCTCTTTATAACTATGCTCATTTTGTTTTAAAATCAGGTTAGCCTCTATGCATAGTTGTAAGTCATTTACTAAGCTATCATTGTGATCTAATAACCTAGCAAATTTTGAATCTATGCTTTCTCTATATTTTTTACGTTCATTGCGTGATTATCAAAAAGTTGGTCTGTGATACTTACTTGAGAAGGTTCGGTTGAATCAGCCATCAACGCAGAGTTTGACTGTTCGGGTGCTGGTGATTCTGAACATGTAGTTCTGAGATCCTCTTCATTAAGGTGAGTGACCACATTAGCAGAATCTTCATGATCGGACATTACTAGTTCAACTTCTATATCACCTTCACTTGCAGTGTCATCATCCAAAACCTTAACATTTGCAATGTTTGACTCGCCCGGGGATACAAACCGAAAGGTCCAATCTTGACCTTCGTCATCTTGTGCAGTCAAAGCCTTAGGATCTTTGCTTGATGATGCAGCTTCACTTGTGGGTTTGTCTTTACGGTTGAATGATGAGAATGGATTACCGTTACCTGTCTTCTTGGGCTTCACACTTCACGTTTGAAGTGCCCCTTTTCTCCATAGTTGAAACAGGTAACTTTGGTTTTATCGAAACCAAAAGTTGTATCCTTTGTAGCTATCAAGTTATTTCCAGTCTTCTTCACGAACTTCTTTGCTCTACAAACAGCACTTGCCAACGCCCACATAATGTCCATTGTTTCCAATTCATTCTCGTCCACCTGCTCATAATCCTCATCAGCCAAATGGCAATTTCCAATCTTTCCTGCAACTAGACCATCATAAGAATGAACAACCGCAACTAAGAGGTCCATACACTCCTTTGCAATCTCCACAGTCATATTCCCAAGATTCTCGGTCTTCAACTTCGTAGTGTTTGATTCAAGTGCTATATATTGGGTGCAAGATGACCCTGACGATTCCGATCCTGAAGTAGTGGGTTGCGAAGAAGAAGCTGAACTTGACACAAATGCAGTTTGAAGGGGTGCTCCTGAGCTTTTTGAGGTGGAAGTTGAATTATACAGAGACGGGTTCTGATCATAAGATCCTTTCTGAGACCTGTACTTCATCCTAAGTTCCTCCTCCCTCAGTTTCAGGATGAGTCGTTTATGTCTAATTTTGCCAATAAATTGTTCTGACACAAATTAGACACAAACGAGTCCCACTTCTCTAGTAGACCATCGGCAAAGCTTGATACGTTATCTTCCATTGACGTTGTAACCCTATGAGTGTGCAGCTCACTCATTAAATGGTAGAATCGGTCTATGAAATCATCCAAGCTCTCCTTACCCATCGATGAGAAATTATCAAACTCTTTCTTCAAAGCCTTAGCATTTAGAGCGTTTAATGATGCATTCCTGTCATATCGTTTTGTAGAGCGTCCCATAATTTCTTGGCCTGTTTATTCTCAGAAAATTGGGGGAATATATCCTTAGACATATACTGAGTTAACAGAGCATACACATTCGTTTCAGCATTATACTTTACCTTCTAGTTATCAGTCATGCCGCCTAGAGTAAGTTTGATGCCATAAGCACCAACCCGCATACTATAACTAGTTTCGATTGATTCCCAGAGACTGGGATCAACACAATTAAGGTAAATTTCGAACCATTGCTTCCATTGTGGGAAACCGTCTAACGTGATAAGCTTAGGCGGCTTATTGTGATTCCCAATCTCATTTTCCAGAAGTAACAGGTGTTGGGTTTGTTGGACCATATCAAAGTAGTTTAACCTTTTAAACATGAAAACATAGCGGAATATAACTTTAATATTATCATTTGTAATCTGAAAATTAAGGCTCATATCATGACAACAACAAACCCAAGAACATGAGGATCAAACGTATGTGAATGGACTAGCTATCAACAAGAAATAACAACCAAAATCAAACCATGGAACTACCTTCCAATGGCTGATGAAAAACGGGATTTTGATGAAGAGAATGATGTCGTTGAACAGCCAAAACACCAAGGATAAGTGTCCTCAACCTTCCATACCCACAAGCATCAAGCAAAGACCATTCTTGCTACAATTTGTACACCAAAAACCCAAAGAAGAAGTTGCTGGAACACCTTCCAGCTGAGAATCTCTTCAAGAAAAGGAGAAAACCTTTTGTTCTTGTGGTTCTTGCATGTGAGAGAGAGAAGAAGATGGAGTGTCTTGACTAGTTAAGTGTGTGTTTGTTTACAAGAAACAAAAGGCACACCCACTTGCAAAGGGGCGGCCGAAACATTGATTTTAATTGGGGTTTCCCCCCCCCCAAAACTTAAACATCCAATTTTCTAATGTTAACTAGTCACTAATTTGAGTTATATATAATTAACCTTTTAATTGTATAACTCAAACACACTCCTTTATTATTTGATGTTATTTAACTAACTTAAATAACATTACAAACAATATCTATGAACAAAATATCCCTATAAATTGTTCAATCTCATATGCAACTTATATAGAAAACCCATCTTCTAAATTGGTTTATTTATTTAATTGCATGATCAAATCATCAATTAAATATTATTTGGTGTTTGCTAAGCTTGTTATTGAGTATGACCCGACTTGGATCATAACATACTAACCACATCAATGTTCTATGTGTCTTGGGCATAAAGAATCCAATAACAGGTTCTGGATATGCGAGTCCCTACCTACAGTAAATGCCGCGTACTGATCTTCCATTTCTTTATACTTTGGGAGTTAGAACGAAACTATATTACTGGTGTGAACGGAGAGATGCGATTGGGTCAATCGTGCGGATGGACTAATGCGGATGAATCAAACGTGCGATTGAACCAATGCGGATGAGTCAATCATGTGATTGAGCAAGTGCAGATGGACAATGCGAATGGGGTGTTCAGTCGTACGAATGGAGTGGTGACTGAGTTCATTCGTGCGTATGGGAGGTGCGATTGAGTTTAGTCGTGCGATTGAGCCAATCGTGCGACAGAGAATGCTGGATTTGAAATACGATTTTTCACAAACCCTAATTTGCCGTAAGCCGAAAAACATGAACTTTATCTGGAGACACTGAAAACACTGTTTTACTAAAAAAGATGGTGTTTTTTAATGAAAAACGTGAGATTTACACCAAAAACGATTGAATCACACGAAAAGTCAAGAGCCAAAGCTCTGATACAACTTGTTAAGACCATTTATGTATGGAGTACTAACTGATTCAGCATGTATACCAACTGAAATAGTGTGGAATCCTATTTGATTGGTGATCCAATCAGGGAGAACCCAATTAAGATCAATCTAACGATCAATGAAATGTTACGAATGATTAAAACACGATCAACTGTGATCTATGAAGTTGGAACAGGTTTTCTTGATTCTCTGGATGACTAGGGTACGATTATGTGCATAGGTATTCGAATTGTTACGTTTTTCCACGAATTAGGTGGTATTTATAGGTTAGGGTTTTCCAATCCTACTACAGAGCCATTAGCATGGTTCAGTCGTGCGACTTATGCGATTGATCCATCCGCACGACTAAAGGTCCAGTCATGCGATTGAGTCAATCTTCTGTCTCAATCGTGCGACTGATCTAGTCTCCTGGTTCAGTCGTGCGACTGGTCCATTAGCATGAAGTATTCATGCATATGGTCCATTAGCATGGTCCATTCACATGACAACTTCACACGATTAAGTTTGAACATGTTTCTCAATCATTATTGAGAAAGAATTATGTAAACAACCACAAACCTATATAGTTAGTTCAATATGCGTTATCACATAATAAACAATGAAATATTATACATTATATGCATCAACCACACATTGCATTTCATTCATACACATTCAATTACATATATGTAAGACTTGAAAGAAATTTTACATTAAGCTCCTAAACTACTATGATTGGAGAACATGTGAAGCGGTCATAGTGTTACAAAAGGAGAGCCAAATGGATACTATCCAGGTATTTGACCCTATGTAACTGACTAACTTGTCTGATGATGTTTATACTCTATACAAGTGGCCACTATTATATTATTCGCAAGACACTAAACAAGCCCTCTAGTTTCAGAATGTGATAAGGCTCTGTTTCGCGTTTGAGATACATGCCAGAGCTACAAGAGAGGAAAAGTACAAGTTTGAAGAGCTAATGAAGAATGTTAAACAATGATGTAAACTAGGTCAAAGGGGGAGTTTGTAGATACAAATGTACCTAGTTTAGGAGCTTAATGTAAAATGTCTTTCATGTCTTACATATATGTAATTGAATGGCTATGAATAAAATGCAATGTGTGGTTGATGCATATAGTGTTTAATATTTCATTGTTTATTGTGTTATAATACATATTGAACTAACTATATAAGTTTGTGGTTGTCTACATAATTCTTAGTCAATAATGATTGAGATACATGTTCAAACTTAATCGTGTGAAGTTCTCATTTGAATGGACCATCTTATTGGACCATACGCATGAATACTTCATGCTAATGAACCAGTCGCATGACTGAACCAGGAGACTGGATCAGTCGCACGATTGAGACTTAAGATTGACTCAATCGCATGACTGGACCTTCAGTCGTGCGGATAGATCAATCGCATCCTTCAGTTGCACGACTGAACAATGCAAATGGTTTAGTCGTATGAATGGAAAACCCTAACCTATAAATACCACTTAATTCATGGAAAAACTTCACAATTCGAATACCTACGCACATAATTGTACCCTAGCCATCCAAAGACTTAAGAAAGCCTGTTCCAACTTCATAGATCATAGTTGATCATGTTCTAATCATTCGTAACTTTTCATTAATTGTTAGATTGATCTTAACTGTGTTCTCCCTTATATGATCGCGAATCAAATAGGATACCACACTATTTGAGTTGGTATACGAATTAAATCAGTTAGTACTCAATACGTAAACGGTTTTAACACAAATGATCTATGAGAGGAAGCTCATCCGCACAAGTTCCACACCTAGGTGATCTTACAGATAGGATTATGTGAGGAAGAGCTATCTCATTTGATCCCAGTCCCTACTTGTTTTGATATCACACCTTGTTTTGCAGGGATGAGGATATCATGTTTTTAAAGATTCTTCTTCAAGAACACACTTGTCTGCCTTGGCGTTGCTGATCACAAGCTCAGCCTGGCACTCAGTCAGCTTAGTTATGAGATCCTTGATCTGAGTCCTAAAGTCAGCATGCTCATGTTTTAGAATTGAAATAGTTTTCTCTAAGTCCTCTATCTTCAGTTTATAATCATTTTTAGACTTTCTAAAATCAACTTTTAAAATGTTTAAGGACTCAAGATCAGATCTTATTTCTAAGTTGTAGGATCTGTATCTATTAACTTTAGCAATGCTTTCAGGGGTACAAAGATGTTCAAATACCTTGGGTTCATCATGATTTGCCATCAGTTCTTGGTTTTGAGAAGCATTTTCCACATGAAAGCTCCAGTCAAAGCCTCCTTCTTCAACAGCAACAGCAGCCTGCTACTTTGGCTTCTCATTTTGGGGAGCGTTGTTAGTATAGTTTGGTCTGGACTGTGTTTGGCCACCATTTGTTCTAGGTGCCTTACACTCCTGGCAAAGTGGCCTATCAAGTTACAGTTGTAACACTTGACCATGCCATTGTCCAGCCCAAACTTTCCACTGGTCGCACTGCTTGGAAACATCCTTCCAGTTTGCTTGTATAACTTCTTGGCTCTATGAGTGAGAAGAGCCATCTGTTGAACTATCTCCATGTACTCTAGATCATCTAGATGGATACAGTCCAGGTCTTCAAGGGTGAAAGAAAGCTGCCACAACTTTCATCACAAGACACAAAGGCTTGAGAAGAACTTGTCTGTGGAATGGGCTTCATTGAGTGTAGTTCTCCCTTGGTGTCTCTGGGAATGTGATGAAAGGACCCTTTGATGAGTTATTAGGGTAGCATATGAGATAATATTGGGGTTCTATGCTATCCCTTACAACCATATGAAGGGCGGAACCCATTTGATTATTGGAGTTGCCAGATAAACCTTGCATGTTCATCTCCATTTAGTAGCCACTGAGATCCCATATAACTCTGTCAGAGTTAGAGTTTTGAGGTTCTCAGTCCTCTTGATCACCACACAGTAGTGTGTCCACTACCTAGGATGTGAGGACATGAACTTCCTTATAATGTCTCTGTTCTCAAGAGCAACTCCTCCATCCACAAAGGTATCCACTATCTCAAGATACCTCAAGTATTGCTGAATCATGGTTTCACCTGCTTTGAAGGTGAAGTTTTCAAACTGCTGCTTCAGGATATCCTTCTTGTTCTCCTTGACTTTAAAGAAACCCTCATACATTAGTTTCAATAGATCCCATAACTGCTTAGCTGTTTTGCATTTCTTGAAACCTCTGTATACAGAGTTTGGAAGAGCAGTCTAAAGGACTGTCATGACTTTTCTATCAATCTCTACTCTCTGCGTATCTTTATCAGAGTAGTTTGCCACAGGCTTGGGGATCATGCCACCACCAGTAGAAGAAGGGGTGCTTGGTATGTAAGGTCCATTCTCAACAGACTCCCATATTCTCGAGTCTGGAGATGTAAGGCCCCGTTCCCAGAGATCTCACAGTTGGTCATTCATAGCATTAAATACATTAAACGTTATAAATTTACAAACTTATGCAGCGGAATCATTTTAACAAAAGCATTCATTTCATTAAAACACTGTTGTTGAGCAATACACTATTGTTTAATCGAATACAAAAGAACTTTTTAATTGCATTACAAAACAACAACAATAATAGGTATGAATGGGTGTCAGTCTTTCCCTATCAAGTAGCTTCACCCTCGTGCCATCCTCAGCAATATTTACCTGCCAACTGAAAATGTATAAAAGTCAGCGTTACTGAGTGAGTTCTAGTTTTAAAAGTAATAAAATACTTTCTATAGGTATATATATGAAAATACTCTTTTTTCGAAAACTTCATCTCTCTATACGTGAACATGCATTGACTATACAATGAGGTAATGCTTTTATCTGTTTACTGTTTGCCTTGTTTACTCTGTACTCTTTTATATTTATCTTTCACTATCAATGTGGACCAATGAGCTATACCTTAAACTATGTGCGCGGGGGAAATGGTGTTGGGCCCTCTTTTTCCCACAAGGGGCTCTACATATTGTATACAAGGCTAACCAAGACACCTAGGGTATGCTGCAAAGGTCCGCCAGTCTCAATTGACTGGCCCCATGAGCATCTGAAGGTAGCTAACCTGCATCACAGTTGAGCTAACGACCTCATGGTCGTGACCCTCCTATAAGCTTGAAAGACTTTTTAACGTTTTAATTAAGTTCCATTTCTCTTCTTCATTACTCTTTCACTTTATTATTAGTAATACTTTACGTTACGATTATGAGCACACCACGTAAAGTCACGTACTAATAGTAATGATAATATTAATAATAATATTATTAATAATAATAAGGAACAATCATACAACAATCACAATCATGCATGAAACCCATCATTAATAAGCCTAGTCAAACCTCAGTCAAAACCCTAAAAGCACAAACTCCCAAAAATTCGGAAATAAATTCTAAGTGTTAGGCGCTTGGACACTATTTGGGCGCATGAGCCCTGTTTGGGCGCTTCATCATTATGCAGGCGCATCAGCCAACACTTAACTGCTTTGACACTTAGGCGCATGAACCATTCAGGCGCACGGACACAATTCGGGCATATGGAAACTTAGTTGCATGGGATTATTCAGACGCATGGGTACTATCGGGACGTATGACCTTACACTTAGTCGTCCGACTAAATTTTCTAGGCGCATGAGGGCACTGTATAGGCACATGAGTTACACTTAAGCATTTCTAAGGCATTTCCAGGCGCATGAGCCATATTTAGGTGCATTAACCTTCTACTTAACATGTTTCTAGGATATTTTCGAACCCGAACATCAAGCCTAATTGTTCTAAGCTTACCAAGGTCATTCTAAGCATGAACAACATAATAACACCTAAGGAACATCATCAATCATGCATAATACATATGGGTATACATACATAAATATAATAAAAACCGTTTTAATACATTTTCAGCCCCAAGAAGAGTTTAAATCAAGTAAACCGGGGTCTAGAAACTCACCTGGTGCAACTTTGGGTGTATCTTCCTTCTAACCCGTATGCTAATGAGTTCAAACACCTAGAATACACCAAAACACAAACACACGAACACACAAGCACATATAAGCACATACCCGAGACAAAACTCAACACAAACACTTAAAAACTTCGAATTCTTACCTTGAATTCAATCTTCTTCTTCTTTTTCAACCGAGAGTTTTTGCTCTCTCTCTAAAACCGAAGTGAAAGGGGATTGTGAAAAGTGGGTGGGCAGCCATCACCACCTTTACACCAACTTTTGAAAAAAATGTCCTTTTGGACACTTTTAGTCCCTCCACTTGGGCTTTAATGCTTTTCTTTCTTTTATTCTTCATTTCTTGTCTTTGTTTTTAAAAAAAAAAACCGGGTGTTACAAGTCCACCCCCTTATATAGGTTTCGTCCCTGAAACCTGTTATTCCTCAAACAGACGAGGGTAATGCTCCCTCATCTCCTCCTCAGTTTCCCAAGTAGATTCGGATCCCTTCCTGTGCTTCCACTATACACGCACAAGAGGAATCACTTTATTCCTCAACCTCTTCTTTTTACGATCGATGATTGCCACTGGTAGCTCCACATAATTGAGCCTTTCTTCTACCTCGATATCCTCTGGTGGAACAATCATGTCCTCATTAGCTAAGCACTTCCTCAGATGAGATACATGGAATGTCGGGTGAATTCCAATTAACTCATCTGGTAACTCTAATCTATGGGCCACCTCTTCTACTCGAGCAATGATTCGGAAAGGGCCTATATACCTTGGGCTCAACTTGCCCCGCTTCTTGAATTGGATAATACCCTTCCAAGGTGAGACCTTCAACATAACCCAGTCATCCACCTGGAACTCGATCGGTCTGTGTCGTTTATCGGCATACAACTTCTATCTATCTTTGGCTGCCTTCATGAAGGCTCTAATCTTCTCAAGCTTTTCAGTCGTAGCCTCGATTACCTCGACGCTCGCTAATTCCTTCTCAAGCATCTCCTACCGTATAACATCTCATAGGGTGCAATACCAATGCTGGTATGATAGCTGTTGTTGAATGGTCCCAACTTCCCTCAAAATCAATCACACATGCCTAAAGCATGTCTTCCAGTGTTTGAATGGTCATTTCTAACTCACCATCGGTCTGGGATGATAAGACGTGCTAATATGTAACCTCGTCCCCATGGCATCATGAAATTTCTTCCAGAATTTGGATGTAAACCTGGTGTCACGATCAGATACAATAGACACCAGCACACCATGACGAGTTACAATTTCCTTGACGAACAGATAAGCCAACCTCTCAGATGAATATGTCTCGCGGATCGGTAGGAAGTGAGCACTCTTCGTCAAACGGTCAACAACCACCCATATGGCATCGTACCCTTTCGGAGTACGTGGCAGCTTTGTAATGAAATCCATGGTGATGTGCTCCCACTTCCATTCTAGTATATCCAAAGGTTGAATCTTACCATACGGCTTCTGATGTTCGGCCTTCACCTGTAAGCAAGTAAGGCACTTACTCACATACTCCACCATGTCACGCTTCATACCCAACCACCAATAATCTTTCTTCATATCTTGATAGATTTTCGTGGCACCAGGATGAATGGATTATCGAGTCTTGTGAGCTTCATCCATAATCTTCACCTGTAGATGCCCAAAACGAGGAATCCACACCCGTCCAAATCGGGTTTTAACACCAAGGGTGTTTTCGCCCAGTTCCCCAACCAGACCTCTCATTCTTTCCAAGTTAAGATGATTTTCTTGCAATGCCTCATCTTGAAACTTGTAGAGAATTATGAAGGCTGAAGCAACCAAAGTCCTTCAGCGAACTTCAGCTGTTGTGACAACCGTTGTTGTCTTCAGCTGTTGTTTTTGGACTTAGTCTTCAGCTGTTTTCTTCAGCTGATTGTCTTCAGCTGTTTTCTTCAGCTGATTGTCTTTAGCTGTTTTCTTCAGCTGTTTTCAAACTTTGTCTTCAGCTGTTTTCAGATTTAGTCTTCAGCTGTTGTCCTCAGCTGTTGTCTTCAGCTGTTGTCTTCAGACTTAGTCTTCAGCTGTTGTCTTCAGCTGTTGTCTTCAGTTGTTGTCTTCAGCTTTGTCTTCAGCTGTTGTCTTCAGCTGTAGTCTTCAGCTGTTGTCTTCAGCTTTGTCTTCAGCTGTTGTCTTCAGCTGTTGTCTTTAGACTTAGTCTTCAGCTGTTGTCTTCAGACTTAGTCTTCAGCTGTTGTCTTCAGCTGTTGTCTTCAGACTTTATCTTCAGACTGTCCAGACGTAGAGAATTATGAAGAGGCTAAAGCAACCAAACACCCAAAGTCCATTCTGCATGCATGCACATGAGTACTGAAGTAGAAGCTTCAGAAGTTCTCACACCAGCAATAAGAAATACTTA
>BJCM01228056.1:0-11408 GCA_018326385.1 Flaveria bidentis
ATCACTTTTCTTTTTCATGCCATTAACCTCTAAAAGATATAAAAACCTTGGTTTATCAAATGCTTTTGTGTAGAGGTCGGCGCATTGAAAATCCGTATTAATTTTAACAACATCGATTAATTGCTTTTCAAAATAGTCACGTATAAAGTGATATTTAATACCGAAGTGTTTAGTTTTAGGGTGTTGGACCAGATTTTTGATGACAACAATATCAGCAGAATTATCAACAAAAATAGGGGTGTTAGAAAATTGCAAGACATAGTCACGCATTTGCTGTTGAATCCAAATGATTTGTGAACAGCAACTTGCAGCAGCAACATATTCAGCTTCACAAGTGACAGAGCAACTGATGTCTGCTTCTTACACTGCCAGGTGACTAACCGTCTACCAAAGAACTAACATCCCACAGATGTTGACTTGTAATTCATCTTGCAACCACCATAGTCCGAGTCATTATATGTTGTAAGCTCAAAGTCATCATAATGAGGATACCACAACCCGAGTGTTGGATTACCCTTCAGATAACAAAAAATCCGTTTGACGCCGATGAGATGATTGACTTTTGGTTTTTCCTGATATCTGGAACAAAGACACGTGACGTACATAATATCAAGACGAGAGGCTGTGAGGTACATTAGGGATCCGATCATTCCTTTATACATGGTAGCATCAACCAGATCACCATTTTTATCGGGTGCCACTTCATGGTTAGTGGCAAGTTGAGTTCCAGCAACTAAAGCATTCTCCATGTCGAACCGACTAAGGATATCACCTACATATTTGGACTGATGCAAGAAGATTCCTTTTGGTGTCTGATCCACCTGTAAACCAAGAAAGAAATTCATCTCCCCCATGGCACTCATCTCAAACTCTGCTTTCATTACAGATTCAAATTCTTTACATAATTCTTCATTCTTGGAACCGAAGATTATGTCGTCCACATATATCTGTACCAACAGTAAATCATCATCTTTTTGTTTGATGAATAACGTATAGTCAATAACTCCTCTACGAAAACCATGTTTCACTAGATGAGTTGAGAGTTTCTCATACCAAGCTCTAGGGGCTTGATGGAGCCCGTAGAGTGCCTTGTCTAGTTGGTACACTCTATCCCGATGATAAGCATCCTCGAATCCTTCGGGTTGACTAACGTAGACTATCTCACGGATTTCACCATGAAGGAATGCACATTTTACATCTAGTTGATAGACTTTAATATTCATGTAGGATGCATAGGCTAGAAAGATACGGGTTGCTTCCATCCGAGCCATAGGTGCAAACCCTTCATTGTAGTCAATTCCTTCGACTTGTCTAAACCCTTGAACCACAAGTCGAGCCTTTTTTCTGATTATGACCCCTTGGTCATCTTTCTTACACTTCAAGATCCATTTAGTGCCAATCACCTTAGCACCTTTTGGTCTGTCCACAACGATCCATACTCCTAACTTCTTGAACAGTAGGAGTTCTTCTTGCATAGCACTAACCCATGCAAGATCATTTGAGGCTTCACTTACATATTTTCGCTCAAACTGAGACACAAAACATCAATAAGCACCATCGTGAAGATAACCTTTTTCCATGATGGAGGCATAATCAGCTGAGTATAGCTGATTCGGGTCTGCACTCCTGATAGTACATACCCAATGATGTTGTCCAGGGGATGATACACATTGAGACATGATCGGGGAGTGGTGGGAACAACTACTTCCTCATCCAGATTTTGAATTCTAGGTTCAGTATCAGTAGCTGTTGGAGTATGAGGTTTAGAAGTGTCAGAGGCATCAAGATCTAATGCTTGTGTACTTTCATTTGCAGAAACCTGTTCCTCCTGGTCCATATTTTCAGTCTCCACTACTTCATCAGCAAAGGAAGAGTCACTTACATCAAGCTCTCCCCCTAAAGGATTAGAAGAATTGTCTAGTGGAACTTATGCTGTCGAGTCTTGTGGAGGAGTGTTTAGAACATCGTACATAATTTTTGTTGATAAATCATCATCAGGAAGGGAGGGAGGTAAGTTGTAGGACTTAAAAATCCATCATAGTCGAAGAAGAACGAAGATCCTTTTCCAGCAGGGGGTGGTGTATCTTTGAACAAGTAAGGCCCCGTTCCCGGGACGCTTACAACTGGTCAATCATCGCTCATAAAACATATAATTACATTAACTTGAAATAAATGTTGTAGCTGAAACATTAAAAACAACATTTTCATTAAAAATGCTTTTGCAAAATAATACAACACTTGTTACACAAATTTATTTTTTCGTATTACAATGCAAAAACAATAAACAAAAGAATGCCATCTAAAAGAGCCCAGTAGCCGCCCCGTGCCATCCTCAGCAACTTTACCTTCCAACTGGAAAATGCATAAAAATTCAGCGTTGCTGAGTGAGTTCAAGTTTTAAGTAAAACATACTTTACTTTCATTAAAACCATTCTTTACTTTTGCATGTGGTCACACATCATATGTACACATAGATAATATAATTATTATCTTCATCATTCATTCATTAACTTTCATTCATTCATGCTTTCTTACTTTCATTCATATTTTCATCTTTACTTCTTTACATTCCATCCAAAACCATGAACTTTATCCCACCATCATGCATAAAGCGGGTACTGGGCCGAGGTCTATCATAGACCCCCCGTCATAGCACACAACAGCCTGGCCACAGTACCTAGTGTAAATTAAGGTGTACCCTTGTCATGTGCTATACCCACCGTCATGCATAAAGTGGATACTGGGACAAGGTCTATCATAGACCCCCCGTCATGGCGCACAATAGCCTGACCTCAATATCTAGGGTAAGCGACAAAGGTTCTATACAAATGGTCGGTCATAAAGACAGACCCCGGTGTGCATCCTTCTGGGGTAGCTAACCCACAGACCGTTGAACTAACACTCTTCATTGAGTGTGTTTCCACATACAAGGCTTGCAAGACTTACTTTACTTCCCTTTGTTCATTAATGCATGAATTATTTCATTATGTTCCTCTTTTCATTATCTTCCACTTTACATTACATAATACTTTCATTTCATTCATTAACATTCAATGTAATGCCATGGGAAAATAAACATACAATGCAAAGAACATCAACATACACAGTCAACATCATCATATAGGGCATCATACATACATAACATATATCATACATACCATCACGTATAAGCTTCAATCATAAATCATAACATCATCATACAATGCCCATCACATAATCTATGACCTCAAAAGTCAGCTTACATGAACCCTCAGGAACCTCCCAAGTCAAAGACTACATTTCACTTTTTCCCCAAAAAGTCATAAAATATTCCAACTGTTCATCGCATTTCTTTTTTTGTTCATCCGCATTTCTTTTTGTTCATCCGCATTTCTTTTTTTGTTCATCCGCATTTCTTTTTGTTCATCCGCATTTCTTTTTGTTCATCCGCATTTCGTTTTGTTCATCTGCATTTGCTCATCCGTATTTCTTTTTGTTCACCCGCATTTGTTCATCTGCATTAACTTTTATTCATTCGCATTAACTTTTACTCACCCGCATTTGTCAATACTCATCCGCATTTCCTCTTTACTCATCCGCATTGACTTTTACTCATCCGCATGTGTCAATGCTCATCCGTATTTCCTCTTTACTCATCCGCATTGACTTTTACTCATCCACATTTGTCAATTCTCATCCGCATTTCCTCTTTACTCATCCGCATTGACTTTTACTCATCCGCATTTGTCAATGCTCATCCGCATTTCCTCTTTACTCATCTGCATTGACTTTTACTTATCCTCATTGACTTTTACTCATACGTATTTGTCAATGCTCATCCGCATTTCCTCTTTCATAATCCGCATTTGGAACACTTTAGCAGTTATTCTAAAACTTACACGTATGAACTACTGTTTCGATGCATGAGCAGCCTAGGGCACACTTAGCATCATAATTCGGTCCCCAAACACCATCTATCATGTTCTAAGCTTAAATCTTATATTCTAAGCCATATAAAAACAACCATAACATCATCAAACATGAATATAGTCCAAAATCAAACCATACCCGCAACATACACATATTCATACATACGGGTATGAAACCTTAATTTTATAAAAACGTACGTTCATGCATTTCCAACCCCAAAATAGTTAAAAAAAGTAAAAGAGGGGTTCTAGAACTCACCTTTGTAGCTCTTTGGGTAAGACTTCTTCAAACCCGTTTGCAAATTGAGCTCAAACACCTAAAACCCACCAAACACACACAACCAAACACACACAAACGCACATAAGCATACAACCGAGGATAAAACCAGTTAAGAACATCATAAACACACGAATTCTTACTCTGAATTCGAACCTTTCCTTCTTGTTCTTCAAAGACCCGAATGCTTTCTGCCTTTTTTGCTTTCTCTCTCTAAAATCCGAATTTTGTGGGTGTAGAGAGAGTGATGGGCGGCCATCACCTTTTACACCCACTTTTTCAAACCTTTTGTCCTTTTTGATATTTTTTACCCCTTAACTTGGGTAAAATATCTTTTCTTTCTTTACTAACTTTAAAAATATATAACCGGGTGTTACAAAACATCAACATTGCACCACACTTCTACCTGACCCATTGAGTTGTTATAAACTGTCTTTTTCGGTATATTGTATCCGAGAAAGATACCTTCTTCAGCCTTCTTACTGAACTTCCCAGTCTGATTTTCTTCAGCAGCATGCACGGTGCACCAAAGGATTCAAGATACTCCAAGTTTGGTTTACGTCACTGGAGTAGTTCATAACATGTTTTACCGTGATATTTGACCACCAAGACTCAATTGAGAGTGTAGCATGCATTAGCCACTGCTTCATTCCAAAAATGAATAGGCAGTTTGGAGTTAGGTAGCATCGTTCTTGCTGTCTCTATCAAGCTGCTATTCTTACTTTCAGCAACCCCATTCATTTATGGGTGTAGGCAGATGTGAATTGATGTACAATTCCTTTTTCTCTATAGAACGCCTCCATCCACTGATTCTTGAACTCTGTTCCATTGTCTGATCGAATCTGCCTCTCTTTCAGCTTGTAGAGTGATTCCAAAGTAGTTACTAGATGTTTGAATGATTCAAATGTCTCTGATTTGGTTTTCAGAAACATCACCCAAGAGAATCTTGAGTAATCATCAGTTACTACATAACAGTATAGATCTCCAGCAATGCTCTTTGTGTTGACTGGGGCAAACAGATCCATGTGTAGAAGCTTAAGAGGAAGGTCAATTGAATTAACTTTCTTTGCCTTGTGAGACTTCTTGGTCTGTTTCCCTTTCTTACATGCTATGCAAAAATCTGGAAGTTGGAAGTTCTTAACAGTAACTCCCTTCACTAAATCATTATGTATCATATGATTCATCTTCCTAGGATTAATGTGTCCCATTCTCCTATGCCAGTAGATTGAATCCCTCTCTGTTGCTTTTGACAAGAAGCATTGGACAGTGTTCACCGTTGTCGAGGCCTTTGATAGATCCAAGACATATAGATTGTTATATCTTGAAGCTGACATTAAAACTTTGTCCTCCAGGATAACATAATCCTTCTTCAACATGTAGCACTTTTTGTTGTCAAAAACAACTTTGAATCCTTTATCATAGATCTAGGAGACAGAAGGCAAGTTGTTCTGTAGTTGTTGAACATAGTTGACCTTGTCAAACTTAACTTTCTCGTTTCCCACTTTGCCTTGTGCTGTGATATAACCTCCTTTATTCCCAGCAAATGAAACATATCCCCCTTTAATTTGTTTGACGTTGAAAAGGAGGGACGAGTTCCCAAACATGTGCCTGGACGCCCCACTATCAATAATCCAGGTATTAGTGATTGCGCTATAGTGGACACCTTGCACATTCAAAGGAATTGATCAGTTCAGGTTTGGGACCCAAGCCTTAACTGGCTTGGGTGACCCAGAGGAATCACACAACATGAACTCAACCCACTGTCCATCAGAGGACGAGGGCATATCATTCTTCTTCTCATTCTCATTATCAGACAACTTACTTGATTTTTCTTTCCATAAGCCAGTTTTGTGTAAGGCTTGTTTATGATAAACAGATGACTGACTTATAGTTTGAACTTTAGGTTGATTAATACTCTTAGGTGGAGTATTAAATATCATTTTGGAAAAACTTGGTTTTGCATCATAAAGTTCAATTTTCTTTTTGGGAGTCTAATAATAAGGACAGTTTGAAAAAATATGTCCTCATTTTCCACAACTGTAGCATGATCTTCCTTCTACAGGTTAAGAAAAATGTTTATGTGGGGTTGAGTGTGGTACAGGTGTGAGATGAGTCTGGTTGGGTTTAGTCACTTCTCTTTTAGATGTTTCAGCTTCTTTAACAAAATTAATTGTTTGAACATTTTAACCCCTTTAACCTTTAGTTTATTTGGACTTTGTTGTGTAACACGTGTTTGGTTGACTGGTTTAGTCATTTTGGGTTCAGAAGTAGACGTGTGTAAACGTAACCTTACATTAACCTTCTTAAATTTATCATCCAAATTCTCAATAGGAATCTTTCCTTTTAATTTCAAAGTAGACTCTTTTTGTTTAGTGCTATCCATCATAGGTTTTCCCGTTGAATCGGGATCACTAACTAGAGGAGTGGACACCACATGATCCTTCACTGGGTTGTTATTTATTGGTCTACTTTTAGTATTCAGAAGGATTGTATGTGGTGTTTGAACTACTTTGTAACCCAACCCTTCTCCATTGTTTCGTTCTTTCACTAAGTGTTGAACTATGTGTGAAGAACTAGCCAAACTATGCCGTTTTTGTTTTAGAGATTCAACTTCGACTTCCAAAACTACTTTTTCATTTTTGGTTTCTTTTAAAGAATTTAAATAAAAATTTATATCATTTGATTGATTTAGAGCAACCACATCGGTTCCCCTTAGTTGTTTCTCCAAAAGTTCTATCTTTTTTTTAAAACTGCACTCATTTTGTTTTAATATACGGTTTGCCTCAATGTAGAGTTATAAATCATTTACTAAGTTATTATTGTGTTCTAATAACCTAGCAAATTTCAGATCTATGCTATCCCTAAATTTGTCACATTTAGAAAAACCATGTTTTTCAAATAATTGGTTGGTAGAACTTACCTGTGATGAATCAGTTGTATCAACCATCAAAGCAGAATTAGACCCTTTGGTGGCTGGAGATTCTGAACTTGTTGCTCTGAATTCTTCCTCAACCAAGTGATTTACCACGTTCACAGCTTCTTCTGTATCTGACATCGCTTGCTCAGCTGTGATTTCACCTTCACTAGCAGATTCATCATCCAATGCCTCAACACAGGCAATGTTTGATTCACCCAGAGACACAAATTGGAAGGACCAGTCTTTCCTTTCATCACCTTGAGCAGTCAAGGCCTTTGTCTCTTTGCTTGAAGATGTTCCAATCGTGTCTTTGTCTTGACGGTTGAAAGTGGGAAATGGATTTCCATTTCTAGTTTTCTTGGGCTTTACACTTTCTCGTTTAAAATGCCCCTTTTCACCACAATTAAAGCAAGTGACTTTGGTTTTGTCAAAACCGAAGGTTGTATCTTTAGTGGCTACTAGATTCTGCCCCGTCTTTTTCACAAACTTCTTAGCCCTTCTGACAGCACTTGCCAAGGCCCACATGATGTCCATTCTCTCTAGCTCATTTTCATCAACTTGCTCGTAATCTTTATCTGCAAGATGATAGTTTCCAATCTTCCCGACAACTAAGCCATC
The DNA here is from genome assembly GCA_018326385.1 of Flaveria bidentis. Lineage (NCBI taxonomy): Eukaryota > Viridiplantae > Streptophyta > Magnoliopsida > Asterales > Asteraceae > Flaveria > Flaveria bidentis. The sequence goes on from BJCM01228056.1 coordinate 7,721, forward strand.
ATAGGATTGTACCACTGCTACTAGAAGATCCATATGCTCCTTAGCCACTTCCACTATGATATTACCAAGATTCTTGGTCTTCAACTTCGTAGTATTTGTTTCAGGAACTATATATTGGGTAGTAGATGACCTTGACGTTTCTGTTCCTGAGGTGCTGGTTTGAGAAGGAGCAGATGAACTAGACATGAAAGCTGTTTGCAACGGTACTCCTGAAACAGCTGGAGTTGGAACTGAGTTGTAGAGTGAAGGATTCTAAACATAGGATCCTTTCTTAGACTTGTATTTCCTTCTTAGTTCTTCTTCCCTTAACTTCAAGATGAAGTCATTTATGTCTAACGTTGCAAGAATGTCATTCTATCATTGGTTGGACACAAATGAATCCCATTTATCCGGCAAACCATCTGCAAAGCTTGAAACTTTATCTTCCATAGACATTGTTACACCATGAGTGTGTAACTCACTCATCAGATGGTAGAACCTGTCAATGATCTCAGCCAAGCTCTCATTCCCTATAGAGGAGAAATTATCAAACTCCTTTTTGAGAGCTTTAGCCTTTAATGCTTTGAGTGTTGTGTTTCCGTCATATCTCTTCTCTAATGCTTCCCATAACTTTTTCGCCTGCTTGTTCTCAGAGAACTAATGAAAGATGTCTTTCAGTATCGACTGAGTCAACAAAGCATATACTTTCTTTTCGGCATTGAATAAGATCTTCTGTGCTTCACTCATTCCCCCCAATGTTAACTTGACTCTATTAGCACTGACTAGTACCGTGTAACCAGTCTCAATGGATGTCCAAAGATTAGGATCAACTCCATTTAGATAGATATCAAACCACTGTTTCCATTGTGGTAATTATCTAACTTTATCAGCTTTGGCGGTTTATTATGATTACCAATCTCATTCTCCAGAAGCAGAAGGTTCTAGATACGAGAGTCCTTTTCGGCAGTAAATGTAGCAAAATGATCTTCCATTGCTGTAAACTTTGAACTCTTAGAATAGGACAGTTTCACTCATGCGAATGGACTATGAGTATGAGTCACTCGTGCGAATGAAGGGTGCGAATGAATTCAATCATGCATATGAACAAGATGATTGGAATCAAGCAACTGAGTTGTTCAGTCGTGCGAATGAGGGATGCGATTGAGTTCAGTCATGCGAATGAAGTATACGTGTAAGTTCAATCATGCGACTGGACCAATTGTGTGACTGAAGGCTGCTGTTTGTGTAAAATCGAAGATGAAAAACACAATAACACAATTTTCCTAGAAATCCTAATCTGTCGTACGATGAAAAACATAACTTTTATGCATGCGAACGTCAAAAACACATTTAGAACCAGCGTGGTGACTCTTTTGAATTAAAACGTGAGTTTTAACACCAAAACTAATCGAATCCATGCAAAATCAAGAGCCAAAGCTCTGATACCACTTGTCAGGACTGTGTACGTCTGGAATACTAACTGATTATGCGTGAAACCAGATCAAATAGTGCGAAATCCTATTTGATTGGCGATCCAATCAGTGAGAACGTTAACCCGATCGATATAAGAATGAACTAAACGTTTAAGAACCAATAGGAATCGATCAAGAACGGGCTTTGATGTTAGATTGGCTTTCTTCGACATTCTGGACGGCTACGGTTCGTGAAGTTATGAAGTATTCTCAAGTGTTTTTGAATTGTTATATTTTTCCATGAATTAAATGGTATTTATAGGTTTGTAGTTTCCATTCGTACGACTGAATCATGCGACTGAGTCATATGCACGATTGAAGCTTCATTGAACCATTTCATTACATATGTGTTAGGCATGAAAGACTTTTACATTTAAGCTCATAAACTAGGAACAACATGTATCTACAACTATGTTCTGCACATAGCATGCAGTGCTGTCTACCTTTACCTAGAATGTTAAAAGCAGCTTTGAATCAGCTAACATAGTCTTAGCAGCCTTAATAAGTGTCCTATTTCTCCTCTCAGTAACAACATTTTGTGGAGGAGTTGAAGATCAAAAATAGGTTGAACTTACCTTAGATAAGATTTTGATTATGATTGATTTTAATAGGTTAAATGTTAGTTTTCATTTGTATGATATTTAATTAGTTATGTTTTGCTGTCCAGCGAAACTATAGTTTCGCTCATAGTCAGCTGCTAGTTTCACCCGTCGAAACTGTGTCTCAGCTGGGCAAAACTGTGAAATTGGCAAGACGGTTTCGCAGGCATCACAACTATCAGCAAAACTATCAATACTATATATAGATTTGATTTCTTTCATTTTAGGGATCTTTGCAAAAACCTATTTCGCCTAAATATTGTTGCAAGTGAATTTTGTAAGCTGGATTCCATCTGAAATATCATTGAGCTTTGTTATATTATGAGTATTAGTGTTTGATTGTTATATTTTGAATACTTTTGGGTTCTTCTTCTTCATAAATTGTTTATTGTTTGTGTTTGTGGTTAATATTGAACGATTCAATCATTGAAGTGTACTGTTATTCGATCGTTTTTGGACTTACAAAATGGCATTAGAGCCATTGTGCTCTTGATTGTTTGGAGTTTTTGATAGTTTGAGTTCAATATCACAAGTTCATCAATTCTGGATTAAATTTTAGTGTATTTGATATGGAATTTGATTGAAATCTGTTAGTTCTTGGTTGGAAAGTCATTAGTAATCATCAAATCTCAAGTTCATTAAGATTTGTGTGATTTTGGATGGATTTCGTGTTCAAAAAGTTTTTCAGATTCATTGGGTGAAATTGTTGTTCTTCCGGCGAAACTATCAACTTCATCCTGCGAAACTAGAGGTGTTTTCCCTTCTGTGTGTGATTTGATAAAGTGAGCGAAAGTACCATTTTTGCACGAAAGTTTAACATTGGTTGTGTTTCATTTTCAAGCAAAATTAGCAGCGAAACTAGTGATCCCTTAGTGAAACTAGCTCAATCCAGCGAAATTGCCTCTTCTTTTGCGAAACTATCATATCAAAGATGACTACTCTCACCCTTTCTAATTTAGAAAGTGTATCACCCAACAGAACCCAGAGGCTCATCAACAGAGACAATTTTGAAGATTGGAAGAGATGTCTTGAGGCATTCTTTTTCTACACTGATCATAACCAATGGGAATCAATCATCTCTAGTCCTCACATACCAACTGTTACTGTAGAGATTAATTAAGAGGTTGATGCAACCTAAACATCCAAAGTCTCTCCTGCATGCTGCACAAGTACTATGAAGAAGAATGCTTAGGAAGTTTCACACATGCAATAGAAATTTTCTAAGTGTGAAATCTTCCGAAGCCAAGACCAATATCTTCAGAAGCCAAAAATGAAGTCTTCCGAAGCCTCAGAGACAAAGTCTTCTGAAGCTTCAACTCATGAAGACAGATTTCTTCCGAAGACTTTTGACACATGCTTTATCTGATGTACTTTTCTATAAAGCTGGACACCTTTCTGCTGCATCTCTGTAAGGTCTCCAACTTACATGAGTTGGTGAAAAAGGTCCATGATTTTGGTAACTGTACATTGAGGTCTTGAGTCTGTAAACTTTCTACTTCATGTACTTTATCCTTTTTGTAATAAATAAGGATGTGAGCTATGGCATGTCATAGTCACAAGTCAAAAGGCAATCTGCCTTTTGACTCTACAATTGATTTTGTTTGTGTCTAGTCAATTGTATCCAGCTGGCTTTCAAAG
>BJCM01228057.1:0-10797 GCA_018326385.1 Flaveria bidentis
AGGATAGGCAATGCTTGGAGTATGAAGAGTAAAGTAAGTGGCTAATCACAACTGGCCACTGTAATTAGGGACTTACTATACTTGACATAAACTAAGCTGTTCCCTTGAATGATCGTGTTGGTGTTTGAATCTTTCAGTGTGTGTGTTTGAGGATGGCCGGTGGTAGATCATCAAAAGCTTTGCGTGGTGGTGGTGGACGTGGTGCTGAACCACAGGTCACGAGAGGAAGGCCTAGAGCCGAGAAGGTGGTTCATGAAGAACCCGAGATCCCTCATCCGGATGGCGGAGATGAGAGAGCTAATCTGAGAGCCACAGTGAAGGAGGCGATCGTGGAGGAAGTGCATCAGGTCATGCAGACGATCCTAACGTCTATGGTGACCGAAGTGAAAAGGCTGTTAGAGATGGGGAAAGAAGGGAAAGGAGTAGTCCTACGAGCAAAAGGAGATAGCCCGAGACTGAAACGGTTCTCTCCAATGACGAAGAGGAGGAAGAGGAAGAGCTTGTGCTGGAGGTGGCACGAGGCTGTAACTATGGGGTGTTTCAGTGATGCAAGCCCCCTACTTTTGATGGTAACGGCACCACTGTTACGACTCACTGATGGGTGAGAGAAATGGAAGCTGTTTTAAATATCAATGAGTGCCGAGAGGATCAAAAGGTAAAATTTGCTGCCCACTCGTTTGTGGACTCGGCTCTGTGCTGGTAGGACAATATAGTCCAAGCTGAGGGTAGTCGGGAAATTGGGAAGATGAGATGGTCCAAACTGAAGAAGTTGGTGATTGACGAGTTCTGTCCTCATAGAGAAATAGAGAAAGTTGAGAGAGAGTTCCTGCAGCTGGAGGCGGGAACCAAGACACATTAGCAGTACACCACCAAGTTCAACGAGATGGCACGTCTGGTGCCGGATCAGGAAACGCCTCTGTCGTGGAAGATTAAGAGGTACATTCAGGGTTTGCCGGCAGATATTCACATGCACATGATCACTGCCCGACCGAGCATGTTTAGGTTGACGGTGGATTTGGTAGGGAGACTGTTTGATGAGAGGACTGTGGTGGGGAACGAAGATAGCAGGAAAGGGGGTGGTGACCGGAATTGGAGTGGGAAAAGGTTTTGTCGAGGCTGTGTCCCGACAAGTAATAAGAAGGCATAGGTGGATGACCGCCATGTGGTCACATCTAGTGCAAGATCAAAGAAGTGTGGTAGATGTGGAAAGGAGCATAGTAGGGAATGTAGGCTGTGGTCGAACTTGTGCTTCAAATGTGGGAAGATGGGGCATGTAGCAAAGGACTATCGTACGGTCCGGTGTTTCCATTGTGGCGAGGAGGGCCACATGAGTAGAGATTGTAAGAAGCCGAGGGCTGAGGGTTCTGGGGTGAAGAAGACTAGAGAAGAAGGACCAAGGGCGAGCACCAGGGCATTTACTATGACGCAGGAGGAGGCTAGGACGGACCTTGATGTTGTGTCCGGTACATTTCTATTGAACAAAACTTTAGCTACTGTATTATTCGATTCTGGTGCTAGTAAAAGTTTTATTTCTGCTGCTTTCTGTGCTAAACTGCCCGTTATTAGTAGGAGTGTTGATGCGTCCTTTGATATAGAAACTTCCATAGGTAAGTCTACCAGGATTTCTGAAGCAATAGAAGGTTGTGACGTGGAACTGGAAGGTCACAAATTTCTGGTTAGACCATTCATAATGGCCTTAGGTTGGTTAGCGGATTTCTAGGCGAACATTGTGTGTCGCAAGATGATGATTCGGTTGACAGTGCCAGACGAGAGTTCTGTAACAGTTTATGGGGATCGGGTCACGAGGATCCCAAAAGTAATCTCAATGGCGGTGGCGGGAAAGTGTATGAGGTGTGGATGTAGCGCCTACTTGGCTTATGTGAAGGATGTGGAAACACCAACACCACAACTATCCGATGTACCGGTTGTGTGTGACTTTCCAGATGTGCTTCCCGAAGACTTACCAGGAGTGCCACCTGACCGCGAGATTGAGTTTCAGATTGATTTGATACCAGGTGCCCAACCTATTGCCAAGGCACCATATCGGTTGGCTCTGATGGAGATGAAAGAGTTAATGGAGCAGTTGCAAAAGCTGCTTGATAAGGGGTTCATTAGACCGAGTATCTCTCCTTGGGGTGCTCCGGTCCTGTTTGTGAAATATAAAGATGGTAGTATGAGGATGTGTATACATTACCGTGACCTGAATAAGTTGGCGATAAAGAACCGATACCCCCTATCAAGAATTGATGATTTGTTTGATCAGCTCGAAGGTGCCAGTTGGTTCTCAAGGATAGATCTTCGATCGGGCTACCATCAGCTAATGGTGAAAGAGCAGGATGTCCCTAAAACAGCTTTTCGCACGCGTTATGGTCACTATGAGTTCCTTGTTATGTCATTTGGTTTGACCAACGCCCTAACTACTTTTATGGATTTGATGAACCTAGTGTGTTGGCTGATGTTGGATAAATCAGTGATTGTGTTAATTGATGATATTCTGATTTATTCGAGACCGAGATTGAGCATGCCGATCACATTCGGGAGGTTTTGGAGACGTTGAGAAAAGAGAAGTTGTATGCTAAATTCTCGAAGTGCACGTTCTGGTTGCGCGAGGTACAATTCTTGGGTCATGTGGTGAATCCTGACGGGATTATGGTGGACCCGACAAAGGTGGAGGCGGTGATGCAATGGAAGTCTACAAAGACGCCATTCGAGATTCGTAGCTTCTTGGGTTTGGCGGGCTACTACAGAAGATTTATCCAAGACTTCTCTAAGATTGCTTCTCCACTAACTAAGTTGACCCGAAAAGATGTGAAGTTTGTATGGGGTCAAGCTCCAGAGAAGGTGTTAGAAGAATTGAATGCGAGATTGACTCAAGCTCCTGTTCTGTCATTACCCGATGGGAGTGAAGATCTGGTGATTTATTTTGATGCTTCCTAATTGGGGTTGGGGTGTGTGTTAATGAAGAGAGGGAAGGTTATAGCCTATGCATCCCGACAGTTGAAGGTTCATGAGGTCAATTATCCTACTCATGACTTGGAACTAGCAACCATGGTCTTTGCGTTAAGAATTTGGAGGCACTATCTGTGGGGGACGAAGTGCACCATATACACTGACCACAAGAGCTTAAAGTACTTCTTTGAGTAGAAAGACCTGAACATGAGACAGAGACGATGGTTGGAGCTCATAAAGGATCATGATTGCGAGATCCATTACCATCCGGGCAAAGCCAACGTGGTGGCGAACGCCCTTAGCCGGAAAGAGAGACCTGAACCAATTCGGGTGAAAGCATACCATTTGATCATGACCTCTGATGTGATAAAGCAATTCAAAGAGTTTCAAGATGAGGCGTTGAAAGAAGATCATCTTAACTCTAAAAGGATGAGAGGTCTAGTTGCGGAATTGGGTGAAAACACACTTAGTGTTAGAACCCGATTTGGACGAATGTGGATTCCTCATTTTGGGGATCTACGCATTAAGATCATGGATGAAGCTCACAAGACTCGATACTCTATTCATCCTGGTGCTACAAAGATGTATCAAGACATGAAGAAAGATTATTGGTGGCCGAGTATGAAGCGTGACGTAGTGGAGTATGTGAGTAAGTGCCTTACTTGCTTGCAAGTGAAGGCGGAGCATCAGAAGCCATATGGAATGATCCAACCTCTGGATATACCAGAATGGAAGTGGGAGCACATCACCATGGATTTTATTACAAAGCTGCCGCGTACTCCAAAAGGGTATGATGCCATATGGGTGATAGTTGACCATTTGACGAAGAGTGCTCACTTCCTACTGATTCGCGAGACATATTCATCCGAGAGGTTGGTGGATCAATTCTTCAATGAAATTGTAACTCTTCATGGTGTGCTGGTGTCTATTCTGTCTGATCGTGACACCCGGTTTACATCAAAATTTTTGAAAAGATTCCACGATACTATGGGGACGAGGTTGCATATTAGCACGACTTATCATCCTTGTGCATGATAAGCCATTCAGACGCTGGAGGATATGCTTCGTCCATGTGTTAGCGATTTTGGAGGAAGTTGGGATGACCCTTACCGTTAGTTGAGTTCTCATATAACAACAGTTATCATGCTAGCATTAGCATGCCCCCTTATGAGATGCTATACGGTAGGAGATGTCGAACACCCGTGTGTTGGGGTGAAATTGGTCAGAAGGAGCTAGGAAGCGTCGAGGTAATCGAGGCTATGACTGAGAAGCTTGAAAAGATCAAGGCCTTCATGAAGGCAGCCAAGGATAGATAGAAGTCGTTTGCTGATAAACGACATAGACGGATTGAGTTCCAGGCGGGTGACATGGTTATGTTGAAAGTCTCATCTTGGAAGGGTATCATTCGGATTCGAAAACGGGGCAAGTTGAGCCCAAGATACATAGGGCCTTTCCGAATCATTGCTAGAGTAGGAGACGTGGCCTATAAATTGGAGTTACCAGATGAGTTAAGTGGAATTCATCCGACATTCCATGTATCTCATCGGAGAAAGTGTCTAGCAGATAAAGATGTGATTGTTCCACTGGAGGATATCGAAGTAGATGAATGGCTCAATTATGTGGAGCAACTAGTGGCAAGCGTTAATCAAAAAGAGAAGAGGCTGATGAATAAAGTGCTTCCTCTTATGCGTGTATAGTGGAAGCACAAGAAGGGATCCGAGTCTACGTGAGAGACTGAAGAAGAGATGAGGCAGTATTACCTATAATTCTTTGAGGAATAACAGGTTTCGGAGACGAAACCTAAATAAGGGCGGGGGTGGACTTGTAACACCCAGTTATTTTTTTAAAAGTCAAGAAAAGAAGAATAAAGTGAAAAAAAAGAAGAAAAAGAAATAAAGCCCAAGTCGAGGGGTTAAAAGTGACAAAAAGGACAAAATCTTTAAAAAGTTGGTGATAAAGGTGGCATGGACGCCCATCACTCTCTCTACACACAAATTCTCGGATATTTTTAAAGAGAGAAGGAAAGAGAGTAGATTACTCTCGGTTTTGAAGGAAGAACATGAAAGAATTTGAATTCAAGGTAAGAATTCATGGTTTTATGATGTTCTTGACTGGTCAATTCCTCACGTTTATGCTTATGCGTGTTTGTATGTGTTCGGGCATGTTTTTAGTGGGTTTCTAGGTGGTTAAATTCAATTTGCAAACAAGTTTGGAAGAAGCCGTACTCAAGAGCTGCAAGGGTGAGTTCTAAAACCCCTCTTTTACTGGTTTTTAACTAATTTTGGGGGCTGGAAATGCATGAATGTATATTTTCATTTAACTGGGTTTTAAGCCTGTATGTATGAATGTATGTATGCTGTGATTATGATGTGATGTTAGACTATGTTCATACTTGTTGATGTTATGGTTGTGTTTCTAAAGCTTAGAATGTGAGATTAAAGCTTAGAACATGATATATGGTGCTGGAAATGCAAAAGTTTGTTATAAGAATAAGTAGGGACTGGGATCTTGTGAGATAGCTCCTCTACACATAATCTTGTCTGTAAGATCTCCTAGGTGTGGAACTTGTGAAGATGAGCTTCCCCTCATAGAACGCTTGACTTAAGAGGATGAAAAGGAGATGGTGAAGAATGACTTTGAGAAGAGTAAAGAAGAGCATTCTAAAAACAATCACCATCCCTCTGAGGAGAGTAAATCTTTTGGGATGACCAAGTCCAAGAGAAAGAACTTGATCAGAAAGAGCAAGAGAAAGGTAAAGAAGGCTCAAGAGATCAAGGCTACCTTCAGCTTTGCACAAAAACAAGTCTTTGTTTTTGCAGGATTTGAAGTGGTTAAAACTAAGGACACAAACTTGAACTCCAATAAAAAGAGTTCTAGTTCATGTCCCATCTCTAGCAAAGGTTCATATGGGTCTTCTTCCTTAGAACTACGGATGAGACTGAGATTCTGAAGAATTTCATCTTAAAGATTGAGAATCAAAGTGATCACAAGGTCAAAAAAATAAGATGTGCTCAAGGAACTGAATTCAAGAACAAAATCCTTGATACATTTTGTGATGAAAAGGGTATTACAAGACAATATAATGCTCCCAGGACTCCTCAGCAAAATGATGTTTCTAAGAGGAGAAACAGGACACTTATTGAAGCTGCAAGAACTATGATGTCTGACTCTAAACTGCCCATCACCTTCTGGGTTGAGGCAGTCAACACTACCTGCTATGTGCAAAACAGAGATTTAGTGGTTAAGACTCATGGTAAGACTCCTTATGAACTTTGGCACAAGAGGAAACCTTTCATTGGTTTTCTCAGGTCATTTGGATGTCCTTTCACTATCTTGAATACCAAACATCAAATTGCCAAGTTTGCTGAGAAATAAGATGATGGAAACTTTATTGGATACTCTTCCCAAGCTAAGGCTTATGGAATATACAATCTCAGAACTAGAGTAGTTGAAGAGTCAGCCAATATGACTTTCAATGAGCAGTTGGATACTCCTAGTATGAAAGGTTCTCGTCCTGATTGGCTATTTGATCTTGATTTAGTTACCATTTGTTTTAACAAATCTCGTGAGCATGTTCAGGGTCTACAGATATATTACCTACATGTGATCCTGATCCAAGATTTGAGTTGAGAAGACCTTCAAGCTACACATCTTCAGCTCTAGTGGTAACCAATACTGCAAATGAAGCTTCTACCACCACATCAATGACAAATCCCGCTGATGCTTCTGGAGTGTCTTCAAATTCCAGCTTAGAGGCACACAACTCAGAAAAGGAGCTTCAATTGTTGGAGAGCATGGTGGTGGTGACAGTGATCAAGAATTTCTTGATGCTGATAACCACTCCATTGATGACAACATCAATGATATCACACACTCATTGTATCAAGTTAATCTTGATAAGTCTGCTGATGTGGAGAGTGAATCCTCATTGCCAAATCAAAATTTCTCTAATTTAGATCTGTCAAAGCAACTTGTTGTGATCCCTCAACTAGGGATCCACAAGTCACACCCTTCTACAAACATCATTGGAGATATTGGTACATGGGTAAGAACAAGAGGACAAAACCATGATGCAAATGTTTGTCTTCATTCTTGTTTCTTTTCCCAGATAGAGCCAAAGAAAATTGATGAGACTCTAAAGGATGGAAGTTGTGTTGAAGCTATGCAAGATGAGCTGCTTCAATTCAAAAGGCAGAAGGTTTGGAACCCATGTCCTCTTCCTTATGGGAAGACTACTATAGGAACCAAATAGGTGTTCAAAAATAAGAAGGACGATAGAGGACCTGTCATCAAGTTCAAGGCCAGACTAGTTATTCAAGGATATACTCAAGAAGAAGGAATTGGCTACTCAAATGTCTTTGCTTTTGTAGCAAGACTTGAAGCTGTCAAGATATTCCTAGCTATTACTGCATCCAAGAACTTAAAGGTTTACCAGCTTGATGTCAAGTGTGCTTTTCTTTATGGGGTGATAGATGAAGAGGTATATGTCAAACAACCACCTGGGTTTGCAGATCCTAATCATCCTGATTATGTCTGCAAGCTTGATAAGGCTTCTTATGGGCTGCACCAAGCACCAAGGAAGTGGTATGAGACCCTATCACAGTATCTTTGTCAGCATGTCTACAAGAGGGGTACAATTGATGGAACTCTCTTCATCAAAGGAACATGATATGACATTATGCTAGTTCAAGTATATGTTGATGACATTGTCTTTGGGTCAACTAATTCAAAGCACTGCAAAGATTTTGAAAAGTTGATGAAAGACAGGTTTGAAATGAGTGCCATGGGGGAACTCAGTTTCTTTCTCGGAATTCAAGTGAAGCAAGTTGACAATGGCATCTTTATAAGTCAGTCAAAGTATGTTCAAGACATACTTAAAAGATTCAACATGACTATTTGTAAGGTTGCTAAGACACCCATAGCCAGAAACCACTCCCTTGGACCAGATCTTAAGGGGGAGTGTGTTGATGAACATCTCTTTTGGGAAATGATTGGGTCTTTTATGTACCTCACAACAAGAAACCGTGATATCATGTTTGCTACATGTATCTGTGCAAGATATCAAGCCAACCCCAAGATGTCACACCTAATCACTGTCAAAAGAATTCTAAGATATCTCAAAGGTGCTCCATCACTTGGCCTTTGGTATCCAAAGAACTCTGACTTTAATCCATATGCTTATATAGATAGTGACTATGGTGGCTGCAACATGACTGCAAAGTCTACATCAGAGGGATGTCAATTTTTGGGAGGAAGCATAGTTTCTTGGTAATGTAAGAAACAATCTTGTGTATCTACATCAACTGCTGAGGCTGAATACATTGCTGCTGCAAGATGTTGTGCTCAAGTTCTTTGGATTCAAAATTAGATGCTGGACTATGGATTTAACTTCAAGGAGACTCCCATCCATATAGACAACAATAGTGCTATCTTAATCACAGAAAATCATGTGCAACACTCAAGGACAAAGCACATTAATATCAGGTATCATTTGATTAGAGATAACTTTGAAAAGGAATTAATCAAACTAGTCAAAGTTAGCACAAATGAACAATATGCAGATCTGTTCACCAAAGCTTTTGATGAACAAAGATTCAAATATCTTGTATCGGCTATTGGGATGATTAACTTTGAGTAGCTTTTCTTAAAACTTAATCATATTATTTCTAAAACATGTGTGTCCTATGTTGTCGATTTCCTTGTTCTCTTTGGAAGTAAAATCATTTCAAAAACATTCCTTAGATTTTTAAAAATTTTGATCTCTTTATCCTTTGGAAGATTTAAAATTACCTTCGGAAGAAACTTATGCCTTAGCAAACAAATATCTACTTAAGTAGTTTTACCTTCGGAAGAAATTTCTAAAATATCTTCCAAAGCTTAAAATCAACTTAAATACATATTGTTTTATAAGAACAAATTTTCTTCCGGAAGCAATTCCCCTTCGGAAGTTTTTATTTTTCATAGAATAAATACTCTGAGTTCTAAATCTCTTCCGAAGCAAAATTCTCAAAATCTTTGAAATATCTTTCGAAGTCAATTTGCCTTCGGAAGCTTTTCTTCAAGAACTTCCGAAGCAAAATAACCTTCGGAAGATTTCTTGACTTCCAAGAACTTCCAGGAAACTACTTTTTCAGAGGTGGGACCGACTTCCGAATTTCAAAGTTTATCCTCTTTCATTAACTTTGTCTCAAATCCTTTTCACATATAAACTCAACGGTTCCCCCTCTTTTTCTATCTTCTTCATCTACAACATTTCTCTAACCTAAATTCTCCTAACCCGCCTTTGTTCTTCACCTTCCTTCACCCTTAAGCTTCTCAAAATGGCCAATCTAAATCTTAGAAACAACCCTGATTTCTCCATGCAACTTCACAGGAAACACAACCAGGTTGCTCTGTTGATCTCTGAGAAAGATGATAGTTTCTCAGAGGTTTGCTATTTTCTAGCTCTGTCAAACTACTTCACCTCCCTTACCATTGATCCTACTCTTTATAAGGATCACTTGCTTGAATTTTGAAAGACCAGCCAAGAGGTCATTATGGATAGGGAGAAGGCACTGTTTGCCACAGTGCAGGGGAGGACAATCTTTATCACTCTGGCCATCATCAACAATCATCTTCAGTTGTATGATGAAGAAGGTGAGTTGTTCTTCCCAAAGGAGGTTGTAAATCATTCCTTTGAGCAGATGGGCTATGAAGGAGATTTCTCTGTAAAGACCTTCAAGAAAGGGAAGGTCTCATCCCAGTGGAAATACCTGCTTCATGTGGTTATCCATAGCTTATCCAACAAGCATGGAGGGTGGGACCAAATTCTTGAGGATCTCTACTTCATAGTACTTGGAATGGTTCAGGGGGTCAAGTTCAGGTACTCTCAGTTTGTTTATACAAATTTACTTGCTAACTTGGACACCTTAGAGTATTATATGTTTCCTAGATATGTTCAATACATTCTCAACTGTGAACTGGGATCACAGTTGAGGGAAATAGACAATATTCTTAAATTAGGACAGATGAAGCCCAACATCTTTAAAATCTTGAAGAAGCCAACTATTGGTTTCTCAGGGGTAGAAACAACCCTTGTCTCCAAAATGGTAGAGCTCATTGCCCAAGGTGACAACCTAGCAACACAAGCTAGTGTTAAACCCACACCTTCTACCTCCCAACCACTAAAAAGACCTCAAATCACCCACACTTACAAAAAAATCCAAATGAACCCCTGCTCAAGCTATTGAGTTTGTGCAGGCCCCCATAAACTCACCCATACAGGAGGAAGTGGATAATAGAGCTTCCACTTCCCCTGAGGAGCAAAGCACTCCTATTTCTTCAAGAACTAGTGTTGAGGTTCCTCATGCTCAGCCTGATGACCTCACAAGCCCAACTACTTTTAGCCTTCACTCTAAGTCTCAGCACTTTGGTGAACAACCTTCAGGGGATAGTTACCATCCCCAACCTCTAGACTTAAATCTCCCAATCCCCAACCTTTACTTCTATACTAACAAAGATTTAGGTTATAGTGAGTACCATGAGTCTCTCTACTCCTCCCCCACTCAAAAAGAGATTAATAGGTTCAATTGAGAAAATCTGTAATGACTTATGTAGACAATTCAAGAGAAACACAAACAATTGTAATCAATTCAAGCAATATCAACAAATTCACAGTTCATTGATATAGCTAAGACAATTACAAGAGTAAGAAAGCAGTTAACAATTCAAGCACACAATCTCTCAATAACTACTTAGCAACTCAGCAACTAACTCCTTTCTCTACTCTAGTCTAAGCTATTTATACTAGAAACTAAGGAACTAACAATTTACAAAACTAGTCCCCATACTAGTACAAAATATAAAATA
>BJCM01228059.1:0-17164 GCA_018326385.1 Flaveria bidentis
AACCAATAAAAGGTTTCCTCTTGTGCCAAAGTTCATAAGGAGCCTTACTATAAGTCTTAACCACTAAAACTCTATTTTGCACATAGCAGGCAGTGTTGACTGCCTCTGCCCAGAAGGTGATGGGCAGTTTAGAGTCAGACAACATAGTTCTTACAGCTTCAATAAGTGTCATGTTTCTCCTCTCAGCAACACCATTTTTCTAAGGAGTCCTGGGAGCACTATATTGTCTTGGAATACCCTTTTCATCACAAAATGTATCAAGGATTTGGTTCTTAAATTCAGTTCCTTGATTATATCTTATGGTTTTGACCTTGTGATCACATTGATTCTCAATCTTTAAAATGAAGTTCTGGAGAGAATCTCAGGAGTCTCATTCTTAGTTCTAAGGAAGAAGACCCAAGTGAATCTTGTAAACTCATCTGTGATCACTAAACAGTAAGAGGTCCTTCCTAGAATCATTACACTGGTGGGGCCAAAGAGATCCATATGTAACAAGTGTAGGGGAGTAGTGATGGAGTTTCATTCCTTTGGTTTGTGAGATACCTTATGTTGCTTCCCTTTCAGGCATGCCATACAATGGTCATCACTTGTAAACTCTTTCTTTGGCATTCAAGTTACCATATCATTCTTAATAAGTTTGTTCATGTTTTTAAAGTTTACGTGGCATATTCTTTTATGCCAAAGGAAAGACTCATCACTATTTGATTTAGATAGAAAGCATGAAACTTCTCCCGAGAAAGATGTTTCTTGCAAATCCATCTTGTACATGTTCCCTCTCCTAGGGGCTTTGAGCAGGATAAGCTCATAAGGAATGACCACCCCAGGCTTGAGAACAATGCACTCATGCTCAGTAAACAACATGTTATGATTCTGATCACAAAATTAGGATACATTCAGAAGATTGTACCCCAAGCTCCTTGACAAAATTTACCTTCTCAATGTTGAGCTTATCATTTGTGACCTTGCCCCTTCTAGAAATGTAACCACCTTCATCTCCTCCAAAAGCAACTGGCCCTCCATCAATTCTTTCAAAGTTTTGAAGTAGTAACCTATTGCATGTCATGTGCCTGGAACAACCACTATCAATGATCCAGACATTTTTGTTTGTCTTGAGTTATTCCTGCATAAAGAAAATGATTAGTTATATTTGGAAACCTAAGCCTCATTGGTCTTGGGCTCATCAAAAGAAATTGAAGACAATGTAATAGTAATTGATCCTATAGTCATGCTAGAGGGATCATTTGTTGAAGTTGATGAAGAACTTTCAGTCACTTGGTCTTTCTTTGACTACCACACCATCTTTGGAAGCTTAGACTTGACCTTCAATACTTCTGAAGTTTTGTTGACTTCAGAAGTTTTTATGACTGGGCCTTCGGAATATCTTGCTTTCACTACAACAGGCTTCAGTAGTTTGGAAGTATTCCTTTCTTCTAAGACCAAACTTTCTTCCGAAGGCAAGTTTCCACTTGTCTTCTTCATTATAGAGCTTCCGAAGGAAACAAATTTTCCTTCTGAAGCTTTCTTCTCCTTCTCCAGACTCTTAGAAGTTTCTTTCTTTGTGATGTGGAGAGTACTCTTTGGATTGTAGATAAAATCCTTAGCAAGATGAGAGGTAGTCCCACACATAACACAGTCCATTTTCTTCCTTCTAGGAGTCTTCTTCTGAGAACAAGGCTAAATTTGATCACTTTCATTCTCCATCTTCATCTTCTTAGATGATGTGGCAGTTCTTGTGGGGTTGGAACTTTCCTTGGAGCTTGATGGTTCATGTTGTACAGCAGTGGTGCATAACTTATCAGCCTTTTTCTTGATGATGGGATGACTTGGACATGAACTAGAACTCTTGTTGTTGAAGTTCAAGCTTGTGTCGTTAGCTTTAATAACTTTAAATCCTGTAGAAACAAAGACTTGTTTTTGTGTAGAGCTGAAGATGGCCTTGATCTCTGGAGCCTTCCTTGCCTTTCTTTTGCTCTGTCTGATCAAGTTCTTTCTCTTGGACTTAGTCATCCTAACAGCTTTACTCTCCTCAAAGGGATGATGACCCTTCTTAGAATGCTCTTCTTCACTCCTCTCAAAGCCATTCTTCATCATCCCCTCTTCATCCTCTTCAGATAATGGGTCTATGAGGGGAAGCTCATATTCACAAGTTCCACACCTAGGAGATCTTACAGATAAGACTATGTGTGGAGGAGCTATCTCACAAGATACCAGTCCCTGCTTATTCTAATAACACAATTTTGCATGCAAGGATGAGGATATCATGTTCTTGAAGGTCTCTTCTTCAAGAACACATTTTCTGCCCTGGCTTTGCTGATCACAAGCTCAGTTTGGCATTCAGTCAACTTAGTTATGAGATCCTTGATTTGAGTCCTGTAATTTGTGTGCTCATGTTTAAGAACTAAAATGGTTTTCTCTAGATCTTCTATCTTTAACTTATAATCATTTTCATCCGTTTTGAAATCAGATTTTAAGATATTCAAGAACTTAAGATCAGATCTTATCTCTAAACTATAGGACCTGTATCTTATAACTTTAGCAATACATTCAGGAGTCCAAAGATGTTCCAATACCTTGGCTTCATCATGGTCAGCCATGAGTGCTTGATTTGGAGATGCATCTTCCATCTAAAAGCTCCAGTCAAAGCCTCCTTCTTCAACAACAACTGCAGCTTGTTGCTTTGGCTTCTCATTCTAGGGAGCTCTCTTAGTGTAGTTTGGTTTGGATTGAGTGTGGCCTCCATTTGCTCTTGGTGCCTTGCACTCTCTAGAAAAGTGTCCCATCTGGTTATAGTTGTAACACTTTACATTGCTTTTATCCAGCCTAAACTTTCCACTAGCTGCATTGCTAGGAAACTTCCTCCCTGTCCTCTTGTAGAACTTCTTGGCTCTGTGAGTAAGAAGAGCCATCTGCTAAACTATCTCCATATACTCCAGATCATCTAGATGGATACAGTCCAAGTCTTTAAGGGTGAAGAGAAAATTGCCAATGAATTCATTAGTAGAGACAAAAGAATGAGAAGAACTTGTCTCTTGGAAGGGACTTCCTTGAGTGTAGCTTTCTCTAGTCTCTGGGAAGGTGATTAAAGAACCCTTTTGTGAGTTGTCTGGGTAGAAAATGAGATGATGTTGAGGTTCTATGTTATCCCTTTCAGTCACATGAAGGGTGGAACCCATTTGATTGCTAGAGTTACCAAATGAGTTTTGCATGTTCATCTCCATCTGGTATCCATTGAGAATACCATACAACTCTGTTAGAGTAAGAATCTTAAGGTTCTTAGTCCTCTTGATAACAACACAATAACGTGTCCATTTTCTAGGAAGATAGGACATAAACTTCCTTACAATCTCCCTGTTCTCAAGAGTTACTCCAACATCCATTAGAGTATCCACAATCTCAACATACCTGAAGTATTGTTGAGTCATGGTCTCACCTACTTTAAAGGTGAAGTTTTCAAACTACTGCTTGAGGAGATCCTTCTTGTTCTCCTTGGCTTCAGTTGAGCCCTCATACATAAGCTTCAGTGCTTCCCATAGTTGCTTTACAGTCTTGTACTTCTTGAAGCCTCTGTAGATGGAGTTTGGAAGAGTAGTTTGAAGGGCTATCATGGCTTTTTGATCAATCTCTATTATCGTCATGCTTTCATCAGAGAAATCAGCCACAACCTTTGGAATCATACCACCACTAGTAGTAGAAGAGGTGCTTGGTATGTAAGGTCCTTCAACAACAGAGTCCCACATCCTGGAGTCTTGAGCCTTGATAAAGCATTCCATTCTTTGACACCAAGTATCAAAGTCTTCAGGAATGATTAGTGGAGACTTTGTCATAGTTCCATTTTCCATGTCAGCCTTGGTGATAGCTGCCATTTGTGTTGTTAAGTGTTTTGTGTGTGTGAGGGATCTTAAGATGGTGAGATCTTATATCAAGAGCCTGGAATGCTTTGATACTAAATGCAAGACCATTTAGAAGGGATGATGCACTTTACAACACAACAACACAATGAGAAGAGTTCTTTTAGAACACTTAACAGATCAAATAGGGAACTGGATAACTACTAAGAGATGCTAAGAACAGAAATAAAAAAGAGACAGAACAAGATAATAATACAAGTATTTGGTTTTCAAGATTGCAGTATATTGCTTCTCAAGTTCTATTACAAAGTGTTACAAAAGCATATTAGAAAGTTACAAGTACTTGAGATACTTATACTACATCCTACAGCCGGCCATTCTTTGAAGGCCAGTTGGATACATAAGACTAGACAACAAAATCAAATGTAGAGTCAAAAGGCAGATTGCTTTTTGACTTGTGACTATGACATGTTATAGCTCACATTCTAAAGTATTACAAAAAGGATAAAGTACATAAAGTAGAAAGCTCAGACTCAAAACCTCAATGTATAGTTTTTCAAAAGCATGGACCTTTTCATCAACTTGTGAAAGTTGGTGAGTCAAATAGAGTTGCAACGGAAAGGTGGTCTAAATTTATGGAAAAGTACATCGAATAATAGCATGTACATAAAAGTCTTTGGAAGAATATTGTCTTCATAAATTGGCTTTGGAAGACTTTGTCTCAAATGCTTCGAAAAACTTCATCTTTGGCTTCGGAAGATATTGGTCTTGGATTCGGAAGATTTTACACTTAGAATATTTCTAGTGTAAGATGTAAAACTTTTGAAGTATTTATACATAAGTAACTTAATGTATGCATGCAGAGAGACTTTGGATGCTTTGAATGTTTTGACTGCATCAGACTTGTTGGAATCCTTACAATATGCCTTGAAGGCTTATACATATAAATTAAATAAACATTTGTTGCCACACCAATGTAGGACTATATACCATTCTTTTAAAATTCTCATAAAGATCGCATAACACTTTAAGATTTTGACATCTTAGTAAATGTCAGGACCATGTATGTACGGAATACTAACAGATTCTACGTGAAACCAGATCAAATAGTGCGGAATCCTATTTGATTGGTGATCCAATCAGTGAGAACGATAACCCGATCGATATAACGATGAACTAAACGTTAAGAATGAGTAGGGATCGATCAAGATCTAACTTTGAAGTTTGATTGGCTGTCTTGGACGTTATAGACGGCTAGGGTTTATGAATATACGAAATCTCTCAAAGTGTTATCAAAAGTGTTCAGTTTTTCCATGAATTAAGTGGTATTTATAGGTCTGCAGTTTCCATTCGTACGACTAAACCATTAGCATGGTTCAGTCATGCGACTGAATCATGCGACTAAGTCATATGCATGACTGAAGGTTCAGTCATGCAACTGAGTCAATCTTATGTTTCAATCATACGACTGATCCAGTCTCCTGGTTCAATTGTGCGACTAGTCCATAAGCATGATATATTCATGTGTATGGTCCATAAGTTTGGTCCATTACCATGAATAATCACCCGACTAAGTTGAACACATTTCTCAATCATTATTGACTTAGAACTATGAACAACAACCTCAAACCTATATATGAAGTTCATACATATGAATTATACTTAACACAATAATAATATGAAATAATTAAACATAAATAAACATCAAACACATATTATATTTCATTTAGTCAATACATTACACATGTGTAAGACATGAAAGACTTTTACATTTAAGCACATAAACTAGGAACATCATGTATCTACAAACTCCCCCTTGGACCTAGTTTACCCTATTGTCTAACATTCTTCACATGTTCTTGAAACTTCTTGTACTTCTCTTCTCTTGTGACACTCGCGTGTATCTAAAACATGAAGCAAAGCCATATAACATGTTGGAACTAAAGAGCTTGTACAATGTCTTATGTGTCAAAGAATAGTGGCCACTTGTATAAAGTATAGACATCTTCTATTGACAAGTTGGTAACATTGGGTCAAATACCCTGATAGTCTCTATCTTTCCATCTTTGTTCAACACTATGACCGCTTCTCCCATCCGCCAATCATAATACCACCATTTGAAGTGTGGAGTGAAGTCCTGAGGCATTTCCCGTAAGGGAATCTTTGACATTATGCGTGGGGGACTCCACTTCAGCACCACCTTTAGTCTTCAAGATATAGGATCAACTTCAGTCTTATTAATGAACCTCTTAGGGTGTTGAGGTCTGAAGTTTACCCATCTGGTGTGGTATTCTTTCTTTAATGCAGCCTCAAACCATCCCGACATTTTTCTCGGGTTGGCATACAAAAGATCTAAGCATGCCAGGAATGTTGAGCTCAAAACCAGGAAGAGTCTTCAGATTATGTGGATATCAGAAGTACTCAATCCCCTTCTCTCTCATTATAGCATAGACATTCAAGTCTTCAAAATAAGCCCATGCAATGATTTTTTCAGACATCTTCTAATGTTTCTTGACTCTGTATAGTTTGGTGTAGGCATTCTACTTTTGGAGGTGCGATTGGGCTTTCATTTCAGCTAAACAAATGGCCCATTCAGCTTTCTTTAGGTTAACATTAGCACCTGAAGTTTGGGCTTTACTTTCATCCTTTTCTTTCTCTTTCTCCCTCTCCTCCAACTTCTCAAAAGTAGCACTGCCAAAAGTTTCACCCAAGTTGGGGATAACATTTCCCTCAGGGTCAGTGTACTCCGGATAGTGCTCAGTTGTCACATCTTCTATCTCAATCTCATTGACATCATGTAGCTCCTCATCACTTAGAACATCTACTTCTAGTGCATCTTTGATGATTTTATCAGGATTTAGTCGAAACATCTCAGCTAGCTGCTCGTCGGTCAGATCATGTATGATTTCTCCTTCTTCGTGAGTGTAGCTCACTGATCTTCGGACGATCCTTTGCAAATCAAGAATCATAGTGAGTTGAGTCTTGATTTGCTAGAGGGGGACGACATCATATTCATCTTGCTATTAAGCTTCATCTGTTTGATTTAAAATTCAACACATCATACATAAATCATTAATCAAGACATTGAAACATAAATAAACTACATTAATGTAATCCACAATTCAAGTACAAAAGTTTTAAATATACAAAAACATCTAATCATTACTTTTGCCTTGATCAGTCGTCTTTTCAGCTTGAAGAGTTGAGGACGAAGCTCCTTGATCTTGATTTTTCTTGGTGCGCCTCTCCTGAGCTAATGGATTTGAGGCTGATGCAGCAGCATCACCTTCTTGCTCATCATCATCATCTTTCTCATAATCTTGGTCCTTTCCACTTAGTCCTGCTTCCTCAACATCATCTTCTTCTTCTTCATATTCATCTTTAGTGAGCTTATCATCATCATCAACATCATCACCATCTATCTTTAAGGGCTCACTCTTAGATCCCTTCAGCTTTAGCAAGATCTTTATGCTCTTTTTCACCAGATCCTCAATCCTTTCTACCTATGCCATCACCAACTCGTTTTGACCCTTAAGCGCATGGTGAGCTCGGCCTAAAGCCCTCTCATACTGGGAATTCTTCTCACTGAGCTACGCGATTTGCTTTGCTTAAGCTGCATTTATCTCCATCAGCTGATTTAGCTGTGTGGCTATAAGATCATCGGTTGCGATAAGCTTCAGCACGATGCGGTTTAGGTTTGCAAGTTGTTCCTCTAACCCGATATTAGGTAGAGTGGAGCCATGGGTCATTGGGGATTGGGTAGACGTAGCGGCTTGTTGAATGGTGGTTATGGTGGTGGATGTGGTGAAGATGGGAGGAGGAATGGGAGTGGATTATGGTGGAGTGGCTGTGGTAGTGGTGGTGGGAGGTATGGTAGTGGTGGTAGGAGGTGTGGTAGTGGTGGTAGGAGTTGTGGTAGTGGTGGTGGGAGCTGTGGTGGTGGTAGCTGTGGTGGTGGTGGTAGGAGCTGTGGTAATTAGGGTGATCTTTTGCCTCTTGCTCTTCTTCCCGTAAGGTTGGGCCATCCTTTTCTTCCTTGAGCCCTTAGAAACATAGGCTCCCCCTGAGCTGAGTGGTTGGTTTGGGGTTTAAGTAGGATCAGTTAAAGCTATAGCACCACCCTTCGACCCAGCTTGGCATCCCCAACTGCCTCTAACCCCTTCTTGGTGGCCACAACCCTGCTACCGGCTGTCCTAACCAGGGGCTTATCGTCAGATTCTTCCTCTTCATCGAGAAGGAAGTCTTGGTGGAAGGAAGCCTTCTCTGTTCCACCAGGAGAATCAGTGGTGTCATGTGGAGATGGTGGAGATATGCTAGAAGTGTAAGTGGCCCTAGATTTAGAGGGACCAGTGTCTCCACCACCTTGACCATCATCCTGACCGTCATCATCATCGTCATCTTCATCGGTGGGTAGCATAATTGGCTCAACATTAGAATCGCTATCATTGTGACGCCACTTCTTGCGAGAGGGTGTCACATAATCTTCACTGGCCAAATGCCCAAACAATCTCCTGAACGCGGGCTTCACCTGCTTTCCCCGGTACACCTTCATTTTTCCCAGTTTAGTGTTATCCATCACCTCGAGTATAACAGCATCGTCTCTCTCTCTTTTGTCAGCAAAGGAAGCTTCTCATCAATGATCATCTGTAGGAAACGTGGGTACATACAGAAGCCTTCCTTGTCTTTTGCTTCCAGGTTCTCGATCATATAAGAGAAGAGCATGCGCGAGAAACTGAATGGGTGGTTCAGTATCAGTGCAACGAATGCGTTCTGGATTTGGTCCAACAGCTCATCAAATCCTCCTCTCCTTGAAGCTATGCACTTAAGGATAACATGTGCCAAGTACTTGAACTAGGGGCACATGTTGCTCTTGTTGAGCACACCTGCATTGATGTCACCAACGTACTTTATCCTTAGAAAGCATCCCCGAATAGTCAGGGGATGTAGCTTGGCTGGGTAGGCACCATCCTCACCCAGATCCAAGACCCTCCTCAGATCTTCTTCTGTGATCTCAATCTCCTGCCCAAAGATAGAGCTCCTAAAACAATGTAGCTCAGCAGATCGGACAACAAAGGCACCTTCCCAGAAGGCCTGCTGTATAGACCTGTATTGTGTGCAAGGAGCAGAGATGGCCATGTAGATCCTCGATCTACGTAGAAAGACTATAATCCCAGCGAAGTCAGAGGCGTTCCTGGAAGTAGCATCGAGATGAGCACATATGTTGTGCTTGGTGCTGATCGTCCATCTATCAGCCATGTTTGGACCGTGTACGGATGGAGTACTAACTGATTTACGTGTATACCAACTCAAATAGTGCGGAATCCTATTTGATTGGCGATCCAATTAGTGAGAACGCACGTAGAATCGATCTTAGAATGATTCTAAATATTAAGAACGATTGCAATACGATTTAGTGCGATCGATGAACTTGGAACAGGGTCTCTAAGGTCTTTGGACGGCTAGGTTACGAGTAGGAGTCGAAATATTGAAAGTGTTCATTTTTCCATGAATTAAGTGGTATTTATAGGTTAGGGTTAGTCAATCATACGACTGGACCATTAGCATGGTTCAGACGTGCGACTAAAGCATGCGACTGAGTCAATCACACAACTAAAGGTTCATTCGTGCGACTGAGTCATCCGTATGTCTCAGTCGTGCGACTGATCCAGTCTCCTGGTTAAGTCGTGCGACTGGTCCATTAGCATGAAGTATTCATGCGTATGGTCCATTAGCATGATCCATTCGTGTGAAAACTTCATACGACTAAGTTTGAATATGTTTCTCAATCATTACCTAACTAAGATCTACTCAAACAACCACAAACCTATATAGTTAGTTCAATATGTGTTAATAAATAATAAACATTGAAACATACACTAAAACATTTAACATTAAGATCATCAATCACATTAACTGTTTCATTCAAGTCATACATTTCATTTACATTTAGGACATGACAGACATATTACATTAAGATCGTAAACTAGGTACATATGTATCAACAAACTCCCCTTTGGACCTACTTTCCTTCATTGGCTGGCATCCTTTATTAGCTAGTCAAACTTCTTATGCCTATCCTCGACTATGACTCCACCAAGTATCTCGAATGCAAAACAGAGTCTTATCAGATTCTGAAACTGGAGGGCATGTACGATATCCTGTGGATCATAGAATAATGGCCACCTTTATAAAGTATAAACATCCCTAGCTGACAGGTTGGTTAGCCACATTGGGTCAAATACCCAGATGGTCTCCATTTGGTGCTCTTTCTACAATACTATCACCACTTATCCTGTTCTCCAATCATAATACCACCACTTGAAGTGGGGAGTGAAGTCTTGTGGCATTTCCCTCATGGGAATCTTTGACATAGTGCGCGGAGGACTCCACTTCAGCACCACTTTGGGTTTCCCAGTCCTTGGGTCCACCTCCAACCTTCAAATATACCTCGTAGGTTGTTAAGGCTTGAAGTTAACCCATCTTGTGTGGTATTCTTTCTTCAACGCAGCTTCAAACCAGTCTAACATCTTCTTGGGGTCAGCATACAGCAGGTTCATGCATGCCAGCTGGTTGAGATCAAAACCAGGGACAGTCTTCAGATCATGTGAGAATTTGAAGTACTCGATTCCCTTCTCCCTCTTCACGGCATATACATTAAGATCCTCAAAATAAGCCCACTCTATAATCTTTCCAGACACCTTTAGATGCTTCGTTACTTTGTAGAGCTTGGCGTAGCACTCGGCTTTGGCGTTGTGCATTGGGCATGGATCTCTGCAAAACAAGCCGCACATTCAGCCTTTTAGATCTCAACATCGACGTCTGAGGCTTGGGCTTGGCTTTTTGATTTCTCGGCCTCCCTCTCCATCGTATCCAATTTAGCATACATATCATTGTCGAAAGTATCTCCAAAATCCGGAACCACATTTCCCTCTCGATCAGTATATTCTGGATAGTGTTGTGTTGTGATGTCTTCAATCTCTATCTCATCCACATCATTAAGCTCATCAGCACTAGCAATATCGATGGTAGGTGCATCTTTAACCAGTTCATCCGGATTTAACCGGAACATCTCTGCGAGTTGCTCATCAGTGAGGTTGTGAATGATTTCTACCTCTTTGGGAGTATAGCTTACTAACCTCTTGACAATCCCTTGCAGATCAAGTATCATAGTTAATTGAGACTTAATCTGCTGCAGGAGAGCAACATCATATTCATCTCGCTGATTTGGTGGATCTGCTTGATTTAAAACATGTAACACATCATTATTAGTAGATAATCAAGACAGTTAAATAATCAAATATATACATAAACATTCATTACATAAGTTTTAATACATGATTCAATTACACAAAAGTTCAAAATACAGAAACATCTAATCATTACTTTGATCTTGAATCATGTGTTCTTCAGCTGGCGGGGCCGAGGACGAGGCACCCTAATCCTGAGCTTTCTTGGATCGTCTCTCTCTTGATTGAGTGGCAGCTGATGCAACAGCATCATCACCCTCCTCATCATCTTTGTCCTCGTCCTCTCCTGCAACATCATCTCCTCCATCATCATCAGTATCATCTTCATCATCATCATCATCACCATCGTCATCATCATCACCATCGTCATCCCCTTCTCTAATCTTTAGAGGCTCATCCTTGGATCCCTTGAGCCTCAGCATGATCTTCTTATTCTTGTCCTCCAAATCCTGTATCCTCTGTACAGAGGATGTCTGCAGCTCACGTAACTCTATGATCTCCTGATTCTGACCCTCAATCCTCTGTACAGACGAAGCCTGCATCTCATGAAACTCTGTTATCTCTTGGCTCTAAGCCTCAATCCTCTAGGCTTGGGAGACATTGAGCTCCATCAGCTAATTAAGCTGAGTGGATCTCTGCTCATCTGTCACTGGAAGCTTCATTACTAACCGGTTTAGGTTAGCCAGATGCTCCTCTAACCCAACGGATAGGAAAGAGGATCCAAAAATAGGTGGGACCTGTGATGAGGTCCCGGCTACGTTTGTGGTGGTGGTGGTGGTG
The DNA here is from genome assembly GCA_018326385.1 of Flaveria bidentis. Lineage (NCBI taxonomy): Eukaryota > Viridiplantae > Streptophyta > Magnoliopsida > Asterales > Asteraceae > Flaveria > Flaveria bidentis. Next base: position 11,876 of record BJCM01228059.1, read on the forward strand.
GTAGTTGATGTAGAGAATATGGGTGGTGGGATATGTGTGGATGGTGAGGGAGTGGTTGTAGTGGTGACTGGTGGAGGTGTGGTAGTCATGATGGGTGGAGTGGTGGTAGTGATGGTGGGTGGAATGGTGGTGGTAGTGGATGTAGAGAAGATGGGTGGTGGGATATGTGTGGATGGTGAGGGAGTGGCTGTAGTGGTGACAGGTGGAGGTGTGGTAGTCATGATGGGTGGAGTGGTAGTAGTGGTGGTGGGAGAAATTGTGGTAGTGGTGGTGGGTGGAGTGGTGGTAGTAATGGTGGCAGTGATAAGTGTAATCCTCCTCCTTTTAGTCTTCATCCCATGGGGCTGAGCCATCCTTTTTCTCCTCATGCCCTTTGAGGTGGATGCTCCCCCGGGATGCTGCTGGGCTGATCAGGGGCATACGTGGGATCTGCAGCAGTCTCCCAGACTCGTTAGGGCATCCTCCAACCTCCCGAATACCTCGTTCGGTGGCAAACACCCTGCTCCCCACAGTACGAGTCAAAGGCTCCTCGTCTGTCTCCTCCTCCTCATCAGGATGAAAGTCCTGATGGAAACCAGCTGTCTCTGCTCCACCTTGGGTGGATGCTGGAGATGCTATATCAGCAGTGGGGGCCCTCGATTGAGCGGGCCCTGCATCTCCACCATCACCACTCTCATCATCATCGGAGTCATCATCCGAGAGCACAATCTGCTCGACATCCGAGTCACTGTCCTCGTGGCGCCACTTCCTCCTAGCGGGCGCCACGTAATCCTCCCGGGCCAGGTGCCCAAACAATCTCCTCACAGGGGGGTTAACCTGCTTCCCCCTATACACCTTCATGCGGCCCAAGGTGGTATCGTTCATCACCTCAAGCACTACTACGTCCTATTTCTCCTTAGACAGCGATGGTAGCTTCTGATTAATGATCATCTGAATGAATCGAGGGTATATACAAAACCCCTCCTTCCTCTTCCCCTCAATGTTCTCCACCAGATAGGTGAAGATCATCCTAGAGAAGCTGAATCGGTGGTTCAGCACCAACGCCATGTAAGCGTTTTGGATCTGATCGGATAGCACATGGGCGAGGTACTTGAGCTGGGGCAAAGGTTACTCTTGATGAGAACACCTGCGTTGATGTCCCTAGAGTACTTAGCCCTCACGAAACATCCTCATATGGTAAGTGGGTGTAATCGTGTGGGACAATCAGCGTCATCACCAAATTCTAGAACAGTCTGGAGATCATCCTCTATGATCCCAATAGCCTGGCCGAATATCGAGCTCCTAATGCAATGGGGGTTAAAGGACTTGTCCACCACAGCGCTTTCCCAAAAAGCCTGCTGGACCGAGCGATAAGGGGTACATGGTGTCGAGATGGCTCGGAATATCCTAGATCATCGTAGGAATGTGATGATTCCCGAAACGTCTGCAGCATTCCAGGATGTCAAATCTAGGTGAGCACATATGTTGTGCTTCGTGCCCATGGTCCAGCGACTCGCAATCTGTTACACAATATAGATAAACATTCGTGTGTGTAAATGATTTGCCATTTGAATTTCTTAACTTGAATATTTCTATTCTGTCATGCGAATGAACTGTGCGATTGAGGATTAGTCGTGCGATTGAGCTCATACGCACGACTGAGCCTGCGACTGTGCTTAGTCGCATGCTCTACCAAGCAGTTGAACCAGTCATGCGATTGAACTTATTCGCATGTTTCAGTCGTGCGATTGTGCCATTTGCCCAACTCAGTCATGCGACTGAGCCATTCGCTCGGCTCAGTCGTGCGATTGAAGTTCATCGTAGCGCCCATTCGCAAAACAGATTGTTGGTTCATTCAAATTCAAATTTTGTGCAATTCATAGTGTTAAACGTCATGGTTTGAAACACCCAACATAGCACCTAATAACCTTTATTTTAACATTTTACTTAGTTTTATCAGTTTATTGGTCAAACTAATCTCGGTTAAGTTTTAGGGCATAAATTCGATCTCTTGAGGATGAATCGATTGAATATTTGACTGAAAATCATTGCAAATCACATGTGGAGTCTCTGGTAATCATTAGAACGTAATAATCACAATCCAAGAACAATCAAACGAAATTTGGGCAGAGTAACGTTAAGTCGTGCGAAAAAATGAGCGATTGAGGGTGAATAAGGTTTGCGACCGACTCCCCCTCTATTTATACTAGGGTTTCCTCCAGTCGTGCGACTGGACCTAATCATAAAGCTGGTTCGTGCAATTGAGACTCAGTCGTGCGACTGACTCAATCGGTCACCATCAGTTGTGCGACTGGGTTTCAGTCATGCGATAACCCCATTTGGTTGCTTCCATTCGTGCGATTGGTTCATTCTGATGATCCAATCGCATGAATTTACCCATGCTGATGGTCCAATCGCATGTTTGGGCCATATGTGTGGCTTAGTCGTGCGATTGGGCTCATTCGTCTGGTTCAATCGTACGGCTAGTCCATACTTATGGTCCAGTCATGCGAATGGCTCATTCTTATAAGTTTGACTCTATGAACATTTTACATTTATCCCTTTTAACACTTGGTAAAATATTACAAGCATTCGATCATCTCAGACATGATCGTTTTTAACTTTGGAAACATTTTATCACCATAGACGTGATCCTTTTAACAGTAGTACATTTTGTCACCTCAGACGTGACCCATTTGACATTTGAAAACATGTGTGGTCACCTCAAACGTGACCTTTTTAAGTGATTAAATCCCAAATCCACTACATAGTCCGACGATTAAAACTAAATTTGACTAAAATTTGAAACAAAATAAAACAACTATGATCAGAAGATAAAATTGAACGTATTTTTGTGATTTTGTGTGAGGTGAAATTTTTAAGATAGATATCTAGCAGATTTCTTTCTAGAACAGTACAACTTCAAGTTATTTTGACCACAACTGGAATGATTCTTTATGGAATCATACAGGTAATCAAATCATTCACGACGTGTTACCAAAATCTTTTGATGCTAGATTCTTGTTTTCATCGAGAGCCATTAGCAAGTTTAGGAAATCATACGAGTACTATAAGATGCACACATTGATTTGGACTTTCAAGAATTGTTGCCACGATGATTGTCACTATACTTGTCCACTTAAATCCATACATAGACTTTTGAGACATATTGGTGATACATTAGGGTTAATTATTTCAACCAGCATTTGTGGATCCTGCGCTTATATGGTAATCAACATTCCTCGGGAGATTTTTCGAACGGTCTTACGGGTATTGTGACAAGAAGAAACTATTCTCAGAGCTTTCAAAGAGAAGCCAAGCCTCAGGTTAGTGCTACCGCACAATAGAGAGGTGGCAAACAACAATGAATTCTAGAATATCTAGGTTATGCTTTTCCTCAAGTCAGTGCCACCGCACATCAGAGAGACACACAACCTATCTTCTTGTTAGAGCATATATTTTTTTCTTTTTGCACATAATGCACCAACAACATTCGTTATTAGCTTGATTGCCTTTATTTTTCATTTTTTCGTGCTTTTCTCTTTTTGTGGTCAACCGCGCACAATTGTGGCGTTTACTTGCTAGTTACCCCTTATTGGAAATACTTGATTGTGTTAACCAGTGATAAGATGGGCACCCACAGCTAGTTGAACAACTTAGTTTGAATTGAAGTCACCAATGCGGTCTAATCATCTATTGTGTTGAATCTATCGACACATCATGTAGTGGTCTAACAACCTCTGGATCTACTTTCTTTGTGTTCCCTTAGTAGTAGCCAGTTTTACTATCATTTTTCCTATTATATTGCTCAGACTTCTCAGACTTATACTTTGAATTTCGCATCTAATTCAATTTAAATCTTTTAAAGTCCCAAATTCTTTGTTCATGTGTGCTATCATTTTCCATAGTCATTGGATCGGTATCACATATACGATCTCATTTCTATCAGCTAGCCTATCCTCCTCCCTCGTTTTTTTGTATTGAAATTATAACAACTAAAATTAAGACTAACTTCTAAACCCATTCTTCCCCTAAAATTCTAAAACTGAAAAATCGTTTTGCAATTTTTTGAATTTTATAAGACAGGAAATAAAAAAAATTAAAATAAAAAAATTAAAACACAGAGGCGGACTACACATTATCATCTTCTGAGATTACATCACTTTTCTTTTTCACGCCATTAACCTCTAAGAGATATAGAAATCTCGGTTTATCAAAAGCTTTTGTATAGAGGTCGGCGCGTTGAAAATCCGTATTAGTTTTAACCACATCGATTAAATGTTTTTCAAAACAATCACGTATAAAATGATATTTAATACCGATGTGTTTGGTTTTAGGATGTTGGACTGGATTTTTAGTTACAGCTATCGCAGCAGAGTTATCAACATATATAGGAGTATTAGAGAATTGCAAACCATAATCCCGCATTTGCTGTTGAATCCAAATGATTTGTGAATAGCAACTTGCAGTAGCAACATATTCGGCTTTACAGGTTGACAAAGCAACCGAGGTCTGCTTCTAACACTGCCATGTCACTAATCTCCTCCCAAAGAATTGACATGGTTGGATCAAGAAGAAGGCTAATGCAACCAAAACTATGTCACTTAAGTTATTTTGGTGCTGCATGCAAAGGATTCTGAAGCTTAACATGGAACTTCCGAAGGTTGTAGAGTTCTTCCGAAGACAAAGAGAAAGATCAACTTCCAAAGACAGAACTCTACTTCCAAAGACAAGTGCATACTTCCGAAGTTCATGATTGAAGGAATTGATATGCCCAAGATACATATTAAATTGATGTGGCTAATGTAATATGATCCAAGTCGGGTCATACCCAATAACAAGCCAAACAAACACCAATAAGTATTTATTTGTTGATAAGATCACACAAATAAATAATGACACCAATTTAGATAATGGGTTTTCTAAAACGTTGCCTTTGTAAATGAACAACATTATATGGATAATTTATTCATGAGAAATTAGTTGTTTTATTATTTAAGTTGGTTAAGTAATATCAAACAAAAGTGTGTTATTTTATAAAATTAAAAGGGGTTTTAATTTTATAAAAACTAAAGTGCAAGAGTGTTAATTTTATAAAAATCAAATGGGAGGGAAACCCCAAGTGAGACCCCATTTTCGGCCGCCCCCCTTAGGCCAAAAGGACCTCTCTTATGAGCTTGGTTCATGCAAAAGAAAGCTCACTTGAACACTCTTCCATAATACACACTTTCTCTCACACACACAAAGCAAGAAACTCTCTCAAGAGAGCACAAGATTTTCGAATTCAAGAAGAAAAGAGCTGAAATATTC
>BJCM01228062.1:0-18577 GCA_018326385.1 Flaveria bidentis
GGTTACAAGTAGCAATTCATGTCATAGGTTATAAGTTAGTAAGGTTATAGAACACATATCGTTACAACCAAACTTCGACTTGATTACAAGTATATAAGATTGGCTAAGTGTATTTGGTTCCCATGATGAACAAGCATACGTTATCAGGAGTCGGCAATACATCGACTTTAGCACCAAATAGGCTTGTCAGGCCCAAAGATCTAAGATGTCACCAGGCTAGCAATAGTTAATGATTGCAAACAAAAATATGTATCTCATATAAATACTTATAACACATAAATAACCATGACAAAAATATGAATTGCAAGTGCTTTACAAGTCTAAACGTTTACAAGTGCGTTATGTATAAGTAATCATGTTTCACCCTAAATTAGTGTGAAAAGGTAAAAAGGGGGCAAGGAAACTCACTTGGTCAAACAAGTATATATTAGATGATTAATAATAAATAGTAATCGTCGTTCCAACGTAAAGTCTTCACAATGCACCTAAGTATATAGATCTGACAAGATTTAAGCTTAAACATAATGGGTTTAACAAATCAACGAGTACTAGGGTTAAGTGGATTTTAGGGCTTGTTAAATAATTGTATTTAACAAATAAACATCATTTATATTATCTAAAAAAATATATCTATATTTTATACAAAAATGTGAAAAGAAACACTTATAACAATTTGGAAGTTTCGTAAAGTTTAAATAAATTTTTATAACAAAAAGAATTAAGTACTATTTAACAATATTACTTGAAAAGAAACGTTTTGACCCAATAATAATTTATTAATTATTATTTGTAATCTATTTTAATAGAAATTATTCACGAACAATCTTTGTTAAAATATATTAATAACAAAATAAATTTATTTAAACTAAAAAAAATATTGAAAATATTTGGTGGCTTTTAAAAATATTTAAAGTTTATATAAATAATTTATATATATATATTAAAAATTTTCTTTATTTTAATTAAGGCTAAAAAAACCTTAAAAAATACATGAGGGTGCCCGGGTTCGAACCCGGGACCTCATGTTGACAATGCAGAGTCTTAACTAGTGAACCAAGGCCTTAGCCGCGGTTCATATTGGTTTCTAATTATTATAAACCAGTTTAAAGAAAGTTCCCAAACCTTAAGAACCCTAGAATCGTTAGCCCCAAATTGAACATTAATTTGATAACGATTACCAAAATTAACATGAGGCTTTGATTCCCCATGTAATTTCGAGTATATACATACGTTTAATTACCCAATTTGAAGATGGATGGATGATGAACAAGCTATGAACAGACCGCGACACACGTAAGGCTTGCTTGATATTCAAATGATAAGTATAATCAAATTAACTTCGAGGATAGTTTCAGATGGTGTTCTTGATGCAAAGCCCCTTGTCAATCTAGGTTAAATTTGTTCAGAAAGTGGATTTCGGTAGGGTTACAGGTCGCGGGGTCAGAGAGGATCAGATATGGGATTTGTGTGTGTTTCAGGTGTAATTGGAAGCAGTGTTTGATTAGGAATAGTTAGATGATTGTGTAGGTTCGTTTAATTGGATTATTATTAGAGATTTAATGCTCGAACGACTATGGAATTATAGGTATTGGTTATACGATCGTTTGAGGTTTGTAACCGGTGTTTTAACATAATTTAAATTCATAATATGTTCGAATCGTCTCCACGAACCGGTTAGGAGCGTTTGGGGTTCATTTTTACGCGATTTAATGTGTCTTGGACCTCGCCGGCACTGCGCGGGAGCTTTGTCGGCCGGCGGCCGGAAGATCGCGGAGAGAGAAAGGGTGTTGGGTTGGATTTATAAATAATTACACAAATGATCCCTTTAGTTTATTTTGTATCATTTTATGCTTTAAACTCTTAGTTAAAGTTTCAAAATTAACAAAACTTCCCCTTGACTTAGATAAACTTTATGCTTTAATCATTATTCTTTATTAAAAACTTTTACAAGATATTAATTGTTATTGTTTATACTACTAGTATTTTAGTTATTATTATTATTATTATTATTATTGTTATTATTATTTTAGTTAGTATTACTAGTATTATTATCATTATTATACCTTATTATTATTGTTACCATTATTAGTATTATCATAATTATTTTTATTACACAATTTAATATTTTAATTGTTAGCTTTCATACATTACATTTTAATAACAACTAGGAAATAAGCTTAATTCGCCCATAAATTTCAAGTTTGACAACAATGGCCCTTGAAAAAGTAAACGAAATTAACTTTTAATTAACAAAAATATGAGATGTTACACTTAGATCCAATTGAGTACCCAAATGTTCTCGCATAGACGCACAAAAGTGCGATGTGAAGTGAACATCTCGGTCGGATATGATGTGCAGAGGTACCCCATGACGACTTACAATTTCATCAACGTATATACGAGCCAACCTCTATGTCTTGTAAGTGTCACGTATGGGTATAAAATGTGCCGATTTGGTCAATCGGTCAACGATCACCCATATGCTATCATGTCCACGAGAGGTTCGGGGTAGCTTTGTTATGAAGTCCATGGATATGTGTTCCCACTTCCACATAGGAATCTCGGGTTGCTCAAGTAATCCACTTGGACGTTGATGTTCGGCTTTAACCTTCGTACACGTGAGGCACTTAGCTACATAAGTCGATATGTTTTTCTTCATTCCAGGCCACCAATATTGACCACGTAGGTCCATGTACATCTTATCGGAGCCAGGATGAATAGAATAACGACTTTGATGAGATTCGTTCATGATAAAGGTACGAAGGTTATCACGGTTTGGAACCCAAATTCGATTCGTGAAAAACATTAACCCATTGGGTTTCGTTTCCAATTAAGTTAGAAGATTATGCTCCAGTTCATCCTTCATTCTTGCTTCTCGTTGCACCATTTGTTGAGCCTCCAAGATACTAAACTCGATGTCACAATCTATTCTCAAGTTTTATAGCAGTACAGTAGTCTCCTTGACATCTAGTCGGATCTCAGTATCAAACTCTCCCAAGGTGTCAAACCATTGATGTCGATCGTGAATTTCTTGGAACGAGATCATCTTGTTATGAACCTTTCGACTTAATGCATCGGCCACAATTTTGGCTTTACCAGGATGATAACGAATGTCACAATCGTAATAACTAATCAACTCCACCCAACGACGTTGTCTAATATTGAGATCTTTTTGATTAAAAACATGTTGAAGGCTTTTGTGATCGGTGTAGACAATGCATTGTGTACCATAGAGGTAGTGTCTCCAAATCTTCAATGCAAAAATAACAGCTCTAAGCTTGAGATCATGCGTTGTGTAATTCACCTCATGGACCTTCAATTGTCTCCATGCATAAGCTATCACCTTTCCTCATTCCATGAGAACACAACCAAGGCCTTGTTTAGATGCATCACAATACACAATGAAATCATTGTTTTCATCAGGTAGGGTCAAGATAGGAGCATTGCACAACTTGTGCTTTAACGCTTCAAAAGCTTCTTCTTGCTCGGACCCCCACTCGAACAGTTTGTTCTTTTGTGCCAAAGAAGTGAGCGGCTTCGCGGTCCTCGAAAAGTTGGCAATGAATCGCCGATAATAACCAATAAAACCAAGAAAAGAATGAACTTCGGTTGGAGTTGTAGGAACACACCAATTCTTCACAGCCTCCACCTTTGCAGGATCAACGTGAATTCCTTGGCTATTCACCACGTGTCCTAGAAATTGAACTTTCTCGAGTCTGAATTCAGACTTCAAGAACTTCACGTACAATTGATCCTTCTTTAACAATTCAAAAACTAGTCTCAAATGCAGTTAATGATCGGTGTTGGACTTGGAGTAGATAAGTATGTCATCACTGAAAACGATCACAAACTTGTCTAGATAAGGCTTGCATACTCGGTTCATGAGATCCATGAAGACAGCAGGAGCATTGGTTAAACCCAAAGGCATCACCATAAACTCATAGTGCCCATAACGAGTACGGAACATGGTCTTTCGGATATCATCATCTTAAACTCGTAATTGATGATATCCAGAACGTAGATCAATCTATGAGAATATAGCAGCTCCTTGAAGTTGATCAAACAAGTCATCGATACGAGGAAGGGGATAACGATTCTTGATAGTAAGTTTGTTAAGTTCACGTTAGTCGATGCACATACGGAACTAGGACGGATGAAGCCCTTCTCGGATACTTCTTGAAATTGACTAGAGAGTTCTTGCATTTCTGATGGTGCAAACCGATATGGTGACTTAGCCACGGGATTTGCTCCCGGAATCAAATCGATTTTAAACTCAACTTCAGGCAGGGGAGGTAAACCACTAAGGTCATCGGGAAATACTTCAGGAAAGTCTCGTACGATCGGGACATCCTTAAATTCTTCCCCTTTGACATTCATGTTGAACACGTAAGCCAAGAAGGTCATATACTTCTTGCTTAAGCACTTTCGGGCTTAAGTGCAAGATATGAGTTTAAGACCTTTGGAAGATTTTTCACCGAACACTTTCAAAGTATCTCCAGAGGGTAACAGTATACGAATGCACTTCTCGAAACAAATGATCTCGGCATGGTGTTTGGCTAACCAATCCATACCAATGATGACGTCAAAACTTCCAAGTTTCATAGGGATAAGATCGATAGGAGAATCGTGCATGCCAAAACTTCCAAATATAAAGGTATTTAACGATATAGGTAACGCATGAAAAGAATTAGGTCAGAAAAGTTAAAGGTAAGTTAGCATACCATTCACCACATCGTTGTTTGCTTGTTCTTGATTTGCGTTCATGTTGAAAACACGTCCCCGGGCTTGTAGAACCTTACCCACAAGAGAAGGGCATTGTGGGCGGAAATGACCATGTTCCCCACAATTGTAGCAAACACGGTTCGTGACCATCGTGGCATTATTAGATGCTCGGTGACAAGTCGCCACCAAGTGACCATATTTACCGCATAGGGTATAGATGCAGCATGGTTGGTTTCCCGGATAATGGTACCTACAGGTGTTGCACATAGGTTGAGGACTAGCATAGGCCCTAGCCCCAAGCACTTATGCCACAGGTGCAGCCGCAGGTACAAGTTGTCTTTGTGGTTGTTTGGATGCAACCACGGCATAGTTGGACGCCGGTGTGAACTTGCGCTTGTTGTTGTTGTTGTTAGACGGTTCAGCTTTGGTCTCCTTAACAGCCTCGGTAGCCATCTTTTCCACCTTCTTTCCACCCTTCACAGACATGGTTCCTACTCGTATATGATTCTCGATGAGTTGAGCGGTGATAGTGATGGCTTCTTCCAATGTTGTGGGTCAGCTACCCACCACGACATCTTGATAATGGGTTGGTACACCCTTGATGAACTTCTCAATGTTGCAGGGGACAGTGTCAACCATATGAGGCAACAATATACTCAACTGATGATGCCTAGTTGAGTAGGCCAAATCATCACCACAATATTGCTTCAAGTTCTAGAATTTCTCCTGTAGTTTTTGTAGTTCACTCCTCGGGCAGAACTTCGCGATGGCGATGTTCTTGAATTCATCCCTAGAGAGTGCCAAAATAGCATCAGCTCCTCGATTTCTCTTCTTGCTATTCCACCAGGTAAGTGCCCTTTGTTGGAACATACTAGTGGCATAACGAACTTTGAATGCCTCGTGACACTCACAATTGACAAAAGTGTTCTCCATGCTCTCAAACCACTCAAGAAGACTAGTGGCTCCTTCCTTGCCACTAAAACTAGTGGGCTTGCAAGAACTAAAGTGCTTGAAGGTACAAGTTTGGTTGTTGCATCCTTGGTTAGCACTATTCTCTCCTTGACCATTTTCTATTGTTGCTAGAATTGGTCATCAAAATGCTATTGAGTTCAGCAACCATGGTCGGGATGATGGTAGCCATTTGCCAGGCAATCATGGCGGCTAGCTTAAGATCGGAACTTCCACGCTTTCCATGATGACGAGACATGCTGGAATATACAAAATGAGTTAGACACGAGAAAGAGAATAACAAGGGGTATATTTTAAACAAGGATAAGTCAAGAGTTGTAAGGCACATGGAATGGTTCAATTTGGTAACGCATTACCATTTGGAAACATTGACACGTCAAGGTAAATTGACCCATTCGCCTTAGAAACTTGTGTATGTTGACCATAGTTTATCACTCATCCTAGAAATCCCCAGGTAAGCATAACTATTCCAGTAGGATTTATGTGATATGCTTGCCTTAGCCCGAGGTCCTTTTGCCAGGAAAACCTAGATACAAGTGTCTATGAGTCACACAAATTTCTTAGGTTCATGAAATCAAAACCTTGATGAGATTTTCAAATATTAGACATAAGTCTAAAGATCCAAGTCATAAGCATAAGTATACGATTTCACATGTCGTCAAGAATAAGATTAAGACGTTCCATTTGTTAGGGAGAGTCAAAGAGTCAAGGATAAGTTTAGGGAGACAAGTAACAAAGTTTTAACAATTACAAGGCTATCCTATGCTAAGGCATCAAGTTGCACATAAGTATGGCATGGCATTATGTAGCATGCAAAACAATATACTTTTACAAGAATAATAATATTATTCTATAAGGTTAATGCATAAACTATAGTCTAGGTCACCATTTCAAATAACTTAAATCCCTATAGTTATGCGCTCTGATACCAATCTGTCACACCCTAACCTTGACGGCGGAAACGTCGAGATGTGAGGGTTAAGATTGTTCACAGCTACATAATGCTATATTTAAATGTAAATATAAAAATATAAGTTTAAAAAGAAGTACAATCATAAGTCTCAAACATGAAATAATTCCCAAACTAAACAAAACATAACATAGTCATTTTATTCATTTAACTAGGTCCAAATCCTAGATTATTGCAAGCTTCATTTGTTCACTTTAAACTTGGGCATTACCTGAAACATGATAAAAATAAAAGGTCAACTACAAAGTTGGTGAGTTTCCAAGGGTCTTACATACATAATATAACAAAGTTTACAAGTAGAAATTCATGTCATAGGTTATGAGTTAGCAAGCTTATAGAACACATATCGTTACAACCAAACCTTGACTTGATTACAAGTATATATGATTGGCTAAGTGTATTTGGTTCCCATGATGAACAAGCATACATCATTAGGAGCCGACAATACATCGGCTTTAGCACCAAATAGGTTTGTCAGGCCCAAAGATCTAAGACGTCGTCAGGCTAGCAATAGTTAATGAGTGCAAACAAATATGTATCTCATATAACACTTACAACACACAAATAACCATTACAAAATGTAAAGATGAATTGCAAGTGCTTACAAGTTTAAACGTTTACAAGTAGATATTGAATAAGTATTATGTTTCACCCCATAATAGTGTGAAAAACATAAAAAGGGGCAAGGAAACTCACATGGCAAATAAGTATAAGAATGATGATTAATAAGAAATATAATAGGCTTCGTTCCATTGTAACTCGTCACAAGACACCTAAATATATATAAATACAAGATTTAAATTTAATAATAAGTTTAATAAATATCTTCCTTTTATGTTTAAATATAGAGAAGTGAAATTAAATTGTTTATAATAATTATTAAAGTTTACATATAATATTTGAGTAATTATTTGAAATAACAATGATTTAAACAATAATAAATGAAAAGAAACGTTTAGACCAACAATGATTTATTAATTATTATTTAAAACCCATTTATAAGAATTATTCAAAAATAATTTTTGTTAAAATGTTTTATTACCAAGACATTTATTTAATTAAAGTTTATAAAATGGCAAAAACAACCCCTCAACTTAATCAAGTTTTAAATACTTTTAAGTTAATATATATATATATTTTTATAAATTATTATTATTACTAGTATTATTATTATTATTATTGTTATTATTATTATTACTATCATTATTATTATTATAGACATACTTATTAGTGTTATCTTAATTTAATAGTTATATTATTAAGATCTATATAAGAAATTAAATGACAAACTAACAAGTAAACGTAAGTAGCCACAGATTCATAAAAGGCATTACTAGTCCCTACAATAATTTAACAAAGTTAACTTTTTAACTTAACGAAAATACGAGATGTTACATCAGACACTTCGTGTTCTGATGATTCAAGCTCAAATGAATTAACTCAAAACAAAGATTGTGAAAAAAATCTTCTCAAGATTCAATATTGCCACAAAACACTAAGAAGTCATCAAGAAATCGAAGAAGAAGGAAAAAAAATCCTAAAACTAAATAGTCTAAACCAAACAACAAATCAAGTCAAATTAAACCTATGAAGTTTGAGTCAGTAGGAACTTCTGACATGAACACAATTTCTGAAACAATATCAAAACCAAAGATCAAATCTAACTCTGATCTAAAAACGGGTTAAGGTCATAAGTCTTCCGTTGTTCAACATAGATTTGTATTATGCATTGTGAAACAATATTATGCATTGTGTGATGAAAGGAATCATAATACGGAGGATTGTTACTTCCGGAATAAATCACCTAGAAAGGATTTTGATAATCAAGGAAATGCTAATCCAAAGTTTCAAAGTAATCATTATTATGGATTTCAAAATCTGTCAAAAACACATTCTCTAGGTTTGAGATAATTTAGAAGAATCAATTCAAAATATGATAACAAATATAATGTCAGATGACAACTGTATAATCAAGGATATTTCGTTCCACGCTCAGTGAGAATGCAAAATGAAACATATAATAAGAAGAACGTTTCTAATGTTTCAAAAAGAGGTTCAAAATTTCTTGAGGATGATCTTGAAAATAGATTTAATGTTTTGAAAACAAAACAACAAAAAGACAATCAAAATGTTTTCCAAAGAGGATTTGAAAATCATAAATCTCAAAAGAAACCGGACATAAACAAACTTCATTTCAAACAGTTTACCATCATAGATAAATTTGGAAAGCCCAAGACCATTTCTGCTTGGGTTCCTAACTCATCTTAAACATCTTTGAATGCAGGTACGTCCATGGAGACCAATATACAAATGGTATGTTGATAGTGGGTGTAGTCGGCATATGACAGGCAATCAAGCCTTTCTTCAAGATTTTAAGTTAAAAGATGGTACTCATGTGGCATTTGGTGGAGATTCAGGGGGAAAGATAATTGGTGAAGGAACGGTATCTAACAGAATAATAGGATTTGATAAAGTCAACTTCTGTGAACAATTGAATTTAAATCTTTTGAGTGTTCACAAATATGAAATAAATCATATTCTACTTATTTGATGACTCTTTTTGTTATATCTTAAAGCCAGGGTGTTAGCTGAACAAAGAGTGGGTTGTTGTTAAAGCTGTTCATGATAGAGATGTCTACAAACTAGACATGTCTCATGTTCATCCGTCTACAGAAAAAACATGTCTCATTGCTCGTGCATCTAATCATGAAAGACATCTTTGGCATAGCCATCTCGCTCATTCAAACTTCAAGAACATGAACAAGCTTGCAGCAGGAAATCATGTTATTAGAATTCCTTCAAGAACATGAGTTCGCAACATCGGACCTCTGCAAAACATATTTGAAGGAAAAAATAGGCCATTCGCATGAACAACTTCATGCTAATGAATCAGTTACACGACTGAACCAGGAGACTGAATCAGTCGCACGATTGTGACATGAGATTGACTCAGTTGCACGACTGAACACTCAGTCGTGAGAATGGATCAACCGCATGACTCAATCGCACGACTGAACCATACTAATGGTTCAGTCACACGAATGAGAAACCCTAACCTATAAATACCACTTAATTCGTGGAAAAACAGAACACTTCGAATACCTACGTACTAAATCGTACCTTAGCCGTCCAGGGACTTCTAAGAACTTGTTCCAAGTTCATAGATCACACCAAATCGATTTGCAATCGTTCTCAACGTTTAGATTCAATATAAGATCGATTCTACGTGCATTCTCACTGATTAGATCGCCAATCAAATAGGATTCTGCACTATTTGAGTTGGTATACGCGTAAATCAGTTAGTACTCCGTCCAGTACAACGTCCTAACAAGTGGTATCAGAGCTTTGGCTCTTGATTTATGTGTGATTCAATCGTTTTGATACAAAAATTGTTTTTTTCACTCAAAACGCAATCGTTTTGTATCAAACAATGTTTTAGACGTCTCCAGGTCAAAAAGTTAACGTTTTCCGGCATACGACAATTAGGGTTAGTGAGAAATTCGTGTTTTTGCATCCAAAATACCTTAAACCTTCGAATTCCCAAAATCCAGCAGCTTTATTCGCACGATTGACTCAATCGCACGACTGAATTCATCCACATCCCTCATACGCACGATTGGACTCATTCGTACATCCATTCGTACGACTGAACTACCCATTCGCATTGTTCATCCGCACCTGTCCATTCGCACGATTGAGCCATCCGCATTTGCTCATTCGCATGACTAAGTCAACCGTATTGTTCAATGGCACGAAGTGTTCAATCGCATCCCTTCAGTCGCTCAAGTAAAATAGTTTGTTCTGAAGTTCAAAGTCGATAGTAATGGAGGATCAATATTCAGCGTTCACCATAGGAAGGAATTCTAGGATTCAAAATTTGTTGCTTCTAGAAAATGAAGTGGGAAATCATAACAAGCCCCCTAAGCTCATAACATTAGATGATTACCCACAATGGAAGCAAAGATTTGAGATTTACTTAAATGGAGTAGATCCCAATCTGTGGGAGTCGATAGAGACAGGATATAGCATGCATGTAGGTGCAGATGGAGTCAATCTTACCTTAGGAGGTATGACTGACAGACAAAAGGTAAAATACAATACAGAGAAGAAAGTATATGCATTGCTTACTCAGTCAATTCCTAAGGATATCTTCCATCAATTTTCTAAGAACAAGCAAGCTAAGAAGCTGTGGGATGCATTGGAAAAGAGGTATGAAGGAAATGCGTCGTTAAAAGCTCTAAAGGCTAAAGCGTTGAAGAAGGAGTTTGACAACTTCTCGTCAATAGGAAAGGAGAGCTTGGACGACATCATTGATCGGTTCTACCACTTGATGAGTGAGCTGCACACTCATGGAGTCACCACATCTATGGAAGACAAAGTTTCAATTTTTGCAGATGGGTTGCCTGAGAAGTGGATTTCTTTTGTCTCCAACCTCAGACAGAATGATATGCTAGCAAAGTTAGATATCAATGATTTCATTCTGAAGTTGAGAGAGGAAGAGTTGAGGATGAAGTACAGGGCACAAAAGTCTTCATATGATCAGAATCTGGCATTGTACAACTCAAATCCACAAGCCAAAACATCTGGAGCGCCGCTACAAACGACATTCGTGTCAAGTTCAGCTAGTCTATCTCAAGCCACTACTTCAGGATCTGACACGTCAGGGTCGTCTGGTACCCAATACATAGCACCTGAAGCCAATGCTACAAAACTGAAGACCGAGAATCTCGGGAATATGATAGTAGAGGTAGCTATGGAGCACATGGATCTCTTAGCAGCTGTCATTCACTCCTATGATGGGCTAGTTGCTGAGAAAATTAGGAACTGCCATCTGGCAGATGAGGACTACGAGCAGGTAGACGAGATAGAGCTGGAAACAATGGACATAATGTGGGCCTTAGCAAGTGTTGTCTGGAGAGCTAACAAGTTTGTCAAGAATACCGGACAGAACTTTATCACTACTAAGGACACAACTTTTGGTTTTGACAAGACCAAAGTTACCTACTTCAACTGTGGGAAAAAGGGGCACTTCAAACGTGTATGTGTGAAGCCCAAGAAGACAGGAAATGGAAATCCATTTTCATCCTTCAATCGTCAGGATAAACCCACAAGTAGTCCTACTTCATCAAGCAAGGATCCTAAAGCCTTGACTGCTCATGATGACGAAGGACAAGATTGGAGCATTCGGTTTGTGTCTCCGGGAGAATCCAACATTGCTAGTGTTGAGGATCTAGATGACGACTCAGCAAGTGAAGGTGATATTGTAGTGGAACTCGCGATCTCAAATGTTGAAGACACTGCAACCTTGGTTGATCACCTGCCTGAAGAAGGGACAAGTTCCACAAGTTTAGAATCACCAGAACCAGAAAAGTCAGACACTGCCTTGATGGCTGATTCAACCTCACCCTCTCAGGTAAGTTCCACTACTCAACTTTTCAATAATCATGCTTGTTCTGATTATAATAAATTTAGGGAAAGTATTTATTTGAAATTTTATAGGCTATTAGATCATAATGATAGCTTAGTTAAGAACTTACAACTATGCACATAAGCAAATAGAGTGTTAAAAGAAAATGAGCACAGTTATAAAGAAAAGATAGAACTCTTGAATAAACAACATAGGGAAATTAAAGTCGTAGCTTTTAACCAAGCTAATGACATTAAGTTCTATCTTAACTCCCTAGAAGACACTAAGAAACAAAAGGCAGTTTTGGAAGTAGAAGTAAATTCATTAAAGCAAAAACTGCAAAGTTAGACAAGTTCCTCTCACATTGTCCAACACTTAGTGAGAGAACGCAACAATGGGGAGGGTTTGGGTTATAAAGTAATTCCACCACCACATGAGACCTTGATGAATGCCAAAAGTAAAGCAATAAATAAAAACCCAATCAAGGATCATGTGGTGTCCACTCCTCTTGTAAGTGATCCAGATTCCACATGTAAACCTAATGAATCTCGCACTAAACAAAATGAGGCCACTTCAAAATAAAAAGGTAAAATGCCTTGTGTTAATCTGGACGAACTATTTGAAAAGGTTAAAGTAAAGTCTAGGTCAACCACGTCTATTTCTGAACCCAAAAGGACCAAACAAGTTCACCACACACGTGATTCATGTCTAAGTCCATATAAACAAAAGGGAAAGGATGATAAAAATGTTCAAACCATTAATTTTTTTTAACAAAATAAAACATCTAAACAAGAAGTGTCAAAACCCAAACAGGATAAGGTCACACATGTGTCACACACTTCTCCACAGAAACAGTTAAATCGACAAGTCGAAAGTAGATCATGTTACAATTGTGGAAAGTACGGACACATCACGTCTTACTATCCTTATTATCAGACACCAAAGAAAAAGGTTGAACTTTATGATACTAAAGCAAGTTCTCCGAAAAGAGGCTCAATGACTCCACCAAAAAGAGTCAGTGAACCTAAAGTTCAACCTATCAACCAGTCGTCTGTTTATCACAAACAAGCCTTACATAAAACTGGTTTATGGAAAGAGAAGTCCATCTGTGAATCTGATAATGAGAACAAGAAGACAACAGATCTTCCCACACCCTCAAAAGGTCAATGGGTGGAATTTATGATGTGCGATGCCTCTGGGTCACCCAAGCCAGTTAAGGCTTGGGTCCCTAACCTCAATTAATGATTTCCATTGAATGTGCAGGGTGTTCACTATAGTGCTGATGCGAACACTTGGATCGTTGATAGCAGAGCATCAAGGCACATGACTGGAAACCGGGCACTCCTGTCAGACATCAAACAAATTAAAGCAGGTCATGTTTCTTTTGCTGGAAATAAAGGAGGTTACATCACTGCTCAAAGGGAAGTAGGGAACCAGAAAGTAAAGTTTGATAAGGTAAACTACATTCAACAACTTCAAAACAACTTACTTTCTGTATACCAAATATGTGACAAAGGATTTAAGGTAGTTTTCGATAACAAAAAGTGCTATGTCCTGAAAAAGGACAATGTGATCCCGGAGGACCAAGTCTTAATGTCTGACTCAAGATATAATGACCTTTATGTCTTGGATCTATCAAAGGCCTCCACATCGGATCATCAAGTTTAGTGCTTTTTGTCTAAGGCTATCGAGAAGGATTCAATCTCCTGGTATAGGAGAATGGGACACATCAATCCACGTAAGGTGAATCACTTGATCCAGAACGATCTAGTGCGGGGAGTAAACGTCAAAAACTTCCAACTCCCGGATTTTTGTGTCACCTGCAAGAAAGGCAAACAGACGAAGAAGTCTCACAAGGAAAAGAAGGTTCACTCTATTGAACTGCCTCTTGAGTTTCTTCACATGGATCTGTTTGGTCCAGTCAGTACAAGAAGCATCGCAGGCGACTTGTACTGCTATGTAGTTACAGATGACTACTCAAGATTCTCTTGGGTGATGTTTCTGAAATCAAAATCAGAAACATTTGACTCATTTAAGGAGTTAGTAACTACACTAGAGTCACTATACAAGCTGAAGGTAAGACAAGTACGCTCAGACAACGAAACTGAGTTCAAGAACCAATGGATGGAGGCCTTCTACAAAGAAAAGGGAATTATGCACCAGTTCACTTCCACCTACACTCCTCAGATGAACGGCGTTGCTGAGAGAAAGAATTGCAGCTTAATAGAGACAACACGGACAATGCTAGCATACTCGAAACTGCCTATCCAATTTTGGAATGAGGTAGTTGACAATGCGTGTTACACGCTAAATCGAGTTCTACTAGTAAAATGCCATGGCAAGACATGTTACGAGTTACTTCAACGACGTAAACCAAATCTAGAGTATCTCGAACCATTTGGCGCACCGTGCACCTTACTGAAGAAAACTCAGGAAGGCAAGTTTAGCGAGAAGGCTGAAGAGGGAATTTTTCGATTATGATGGATCCTTCAAGTCCTTCAACATACCTCTCTCTCCTTCTGACAATGAGTTAGCAGCCAAAATGATGTATGATGTCTTAAACACAGCATCACAAGATTCAACGTCATCTGGTTCACAAGGTGAATCGCCTAACCATTCAGGGAGAGCACTCGAAGTTAGTGACTCCTCCTCTGATGATGAAGCTGTGGAGATAGACCAGAACATTCAGGAGGAACAGGTTCCTGCTACTGCAAGTCCACAAGCATCTAACATTGATGCATTTGAGTCTTTGGAACCTCACACTCATACTGCCTCAAATACAAAACCAAACGATCATAATCTTGACTCTGAGGTAGTTTTTCCCACCACTCCTGGATCACGCCTAAATGTCTATCATCCTCTAGACAATGTCATTGGGGATGTCAGATCAGGTGTTCAGAAAAGAAATCAACTATATTCAGCTGATTATGCCTCAGTAATGGAAAAAGGATACATTCGCGATGGTGCATATCGTTGCTTTGTGTCTCAGTTTGAACCAAAATACGTCAGTGAAGCCCTGAATGATGAGGCATAGATGAGTGCCATGCAAGATGAACTTCTTCAGTTCAAGAAGTTAGGTGTATGGACACTGGTGGATAGACCTAAAGGTGCTAAAGTCATTGGCACAAAATGGGTCTTGAAATGTAAGAAAGATGACCAAGTTGTCATTATCTGGAACAAGGCTCGACTTGTAGTTCAAGGATTTCGACAAGTCGAGGGAATTGACTACAATGAAGTATTTGAACCTGTGGCGAGAATGGAAGCAATCCGTATCTTCCTAGCCTATGCCTCTTACATGAATATGAAAGTCTATCAACTGGATGTAAAGAGTGCATTTCTTCATGGTGAAATCCGAGAAATAGTGTATGTCAGTCAACCCAAAGGATTTGAGGATTCATATCATCGGGACAAAGTTTACAAACTAGATAAGGCTCTCTACGGGCTTCATCAAGCCCCGAGAGCATGGTATGAAAAACTCTCAACTCACCTTGTAAAACATGGATTTCGCAGAGGTGTAATTGACAGTACACTGTTCATCAAAGAAATGGATGGTGATCTGCTGTTTGTTCAGATTTATGTTGATGACATTATCTTCGGTTCCAAGAACGAAGACTTATGTAAAGAATTTGAAGCAGTTATAAAGGAAAAATTTGAAATGAGTGCCATGGGAGAGATGAAGTTCTTTCTCGGGTTATAGGTGGATCAAACACAAAAGGGAATATTTTTACATCAGACCAAGTATGTAGGGGATATTCTCAGTGGGTTTGACATGGAGAATGCTTCCGTGGCTGGGAGTCCACTGGCTACAAACCATGATGTAGCACCCGACGAGAATGGTGATCTGGTTGATGCCACCATATACCAATAAATGATTGGATCCCTCATGTACCTCGCTGCCTCAAGACCTGATATCGTGTACGCTATGTGTCTTTGTTCAAGATATATAGCAAAACCAAAAGTTAACCATCTTATCGAGGTCAAGAGGATATTTCGTTATCTGAAGGGTACCCCAACACTTGGGTTGTGGTATCCTCATGATAATGATTTTGGGCTTACTGCATACAGTGATTCGGATTATGGTGGCTGGAAGATGAACTACAAATCCACCTCAGCAGGTTGTCAATTTTTTAGGAGAAGATTAGTCACGTGGCAGTGTAAGAAGCAGACATCAGTTGCGTTGTCAACTTGTAAAGCTGAATATGTTGTTGTGGCAAGCTACTGTTCTGAAATCACTGGATTCAACAACAGATGCGGGACTATGGTTTGCAATTTTCTAACACCCCTATATTTCTTGATAATTCTTCTGCAATAGTCGTTACTAAAATTTTTGTCCAACATCCTAAGACCAAACACATCGGCATAAAATATCACTTTACGTGATTGTTTTGAAAAGAATCTAATCGATGTTGTTAAAATAAATTCGGATTTTCAACGCGCTGACCTCTATACAAAAATAAACCACGTTTTTATATTTGTTAGAGGTCAACGGCGTTAAAAAGAAAAGTGATGTAATTCCAGAAGATGAACATGTTTAGTCCCATGCGTAAAGTCCAATTTTCTTTTATTTTCTTTTATTCTAGTTTATTTTATTTAATTTATTTAATTTATTTTATTTCTTCACCTATTAAAATCCTAAAAACGCAAATCGTTTATGGTTTTAGAATTTTAAGGGGAGAATAGGTTAAGTTAGTATAAAAGAAAGAAACGAGGGAGGAGGACAGGCAAGCTAAAAGAAATTTGATCGTATCTAAGATATCGATTCAACGACTATGAAAAATGATAGTACACAGGAACAAAGCATTCGGGACTTTAAAAGATTTAAATTGAGTTTGATGCGAAATTCAAAGTATAAGTCTGAGAAGTCTAAGCAAAATAAAGGAAAAATGATAGTAAAACTAGATGCTACTAAGGTAACATGGAGAAAGTAAACCTAGAGGTTGCTAGACCATTAGATGATGTGTCGGTAGATTCAACAAAATAGATAAGTAGACCTCGTTGGTGATCTCAAGATCAAACTAAGTTGTTCAACAAGCTATGGGTTATCATTTTATCCCTGGTTAACACAATCAACAAAGTTCCAACAAGGGGTGACGAGCAAAATAAACGCCACAAATGTGTGCGGATGACCAGAATATGAGCAAAGCACATGATGAAAAATGAAAAAAGCAATCAAACTAATAACCTATGTTGTTGGTGCGATCTGTGCAAAAAGATTAAAATTGCTCAAACAAGAAGATAGGTTATGTGCCTCTCTACTATGCGGTGGCACTGACTTGAGGATAAGCATAACCTATATATTCTAGAATTCATTGTTATTTGCTGCCTCTCTGTTGTGCGGTGGCACTGACCTGAGGCATGGCTTCTCTTTGAAAGCACTAAGAATAGTTTTTTCTTGTAAAAATACTCGTTGACCGCTCAAAAAAAATCTCCTGAGGAATGTTGATTACCATATAAGCGTGGGATCCACAAATGCTTGTTGAAATAATTTAACCTAATGTATCACCAACCTGTTTCAAAAGTCTGTGTATGGATTTAAGTGGACAAGTATACTGACAATCATCGTGGCTGCAATTCTTGAAAGTCCAAATCAATGTGTGCGTCTTATAGCACTAGTATGATTTCCTAAACTTGCTAATGACTCTCGACTATAACAAGAATATAGCATCAAATGATTTTGGTAACATGTCCTGAATGATTTGATTACCTGCATGATTCCATAATGAATCGTTCCACTTATGGTCAAAATAACGTGAAACTGTCTGCTCAAGAAATAAATCTGTTAGATTTCTATCTTAGGATTTCCATCCCACACAAAATCACAAAAAATATTTTAGTTTTGTCATTTATTTTTACTTTTTTAAATTTTTAGTAATATAGCTTTTAACGTCGGACTATGCTGTGGAATTCAATCTGGGATTTAATCACTTAAATGGGTCACGTCTGAGGTGACAAAATGTGTTTTGCTTAAAAGGATTACGACTAAGGTGATCAAAAGTTTTCAAAGTTAAAATTATCATGTCTGAGATGATCGAATTCTCAAAATGTTTAATTAAAAGTTAAATGGGGTTAAATGTCAAATGGTTATAAAGTCAAAACCATGAGTATGATCCATTCACACGACTGGACCATGAGTATGGACCAGTTGTACCATTCGACCATACTTATGAACTAGACAACCGAATGAAGCATGAGTATGAACCATTCACACGAATAGCTTACAAGATTGAGCCAGTCACCCGAATGCAGATGTCTGAATGAGTCAGTCGCCTGACTGAAACCCAGTCGGCTGACTGAAGGTGATCGACTGAAGCAATCACCCGACTGAGTTCCAATCGCCCGAATTAAAAGAGCGAATGGATCCAGTCGCCCGATTGAAACCAGTTTCAGTATAAATAGGGCTATAGTCGATCGCATAAGCTCATCACTCCTCATTCGCCCTAAAATCGCCTATAGTACCGTTACTCTGCCAAAATTTCTTCTAACCTTACTCGACTTCAAATTTTGGTATT
>BJCM01228065.1:0-17855 GCA_018326385.1 Flaveria bidentis
TAAGAAACAAAAAGCAGTTTTAGAAGTCGAAGTAAACTCATTAAAACAAAAACTGCATAGTTGGACAAGTTCTTCTCATATAGTTCAACACTTAGTTTGAGAACGAAACAATAGGGAGGGGTTGGGATACAAAAAGGTTCCACCACCATATGAGACAGTGTTAAACGCTAAATGTAGACCAGTAAATAACAAACCTGTCAAGGATCATGTGGTGTCCACTCCTCTAGTTAGTGATCCAGATTCCACGAGTAAATCGGAGGAATCTGTCCCTAAACAGAAGGAGACCACTTGAAAGTCAAAAGGTAAAATGCCTATTGTTCATTTGGATGAACAATTTGAAAGGGTTAATGTAAATTCAGGTTCAAACATGTCAAAGACTAAACCCAAAGAGACCAAACCAGTTAACCAAACACATGGATCATGTCTAAGTCCAAATAAACAAAAGCGTAAATATGTTAAAAAGGTTCCAACAATTAATTTTGTTAAAGATAAAACATCTAAACAAGAAGTGACAAAACCCAAACAGACTAAAGTCACACCTGTGTCATACACTTCTCCACAGAAACAGACCCACCAACGTATAGAAAGTAGATCATGCTACAACTGTGGAAAGTATGGACACATCATTTCTCATTGTCCTTACTATCAGACACCTAGGAAGAAAGTTGAACTTCATGACACTAAACCAAGCTCTTTGAAATGGAGCTCTATTACTCCACCAAAAAGGAGTAGTGAACATAAATTTCAAACTGTAAGCCAGTCGTATGTTTATCAAAAACAGGCCTTAAACAAAACTGGCTTATGGAAAGAAAAATTAAGTACAGTGCCTGATAATGAGAACAAGAAGAAAATAGACCTGCACTCACCCTCTAATGGACACTAGGTAGAATTTATGATGTGTGATGCTTCTAGGACACCCAAGCCAGTTAAGGCTTGGGTCCCTAACCTAAACTAATCATTTCCTTTAAATGTGCAGGGTGTTCGCTATAATGCCTCTACAAATACTTGGATTGTTGATAGTGGAGCATCTAGGCACATGACTGGGAACTTGTCTCTCCTTTCAAACGTCAAACAAATTAAAGGAGGACACGTTTCGTTTGCTGGAAATAAAGGAGGCTACATCACAACTCAAGGGGAAGTGGAAAATCGAAAGTGAAGTTTGATAAGGTAAACTATGTTCAACAACTTCAAAATAACTTACTTTCCATATCCCAAATCTGTGACAAAGGCTTTAAGGTAGTCTTTGACAACAAGAGGTGTTATGTATTGAAGAAGGATTATGCAATCCCGGAGGACCAAGTCTTGATGTCAGCTTCAAGATATAATGATTTATAAGTCTTGGATTTATCAAAGACCTCCACAACTGATCATCAAGTTCAATGCTTCTTGTCAAAGGCAACAGAGAAAGACTTCATCTCCTGGTATAGGAGAATGGGACACATAAATCCCTGGAAGATGAATCACTTGATCCAGAATGATCTAGTGCGTGGAGTAAACATTAAGAACTTCCAACTACCGGATTCATGTGTCGCTTGTAAGAAAGGAAAACAGACCAAGAAGGCTCATAAGGCTATGAAAGTAAATTCCATTGAGTTGCCTCTTGAGCTTCTTCACATGGATCTGTTTGGTCCAGTCAGTATGAGGAGCATTACTGGCGAGTTGTACTGCTATGTAGTTACAGATGATAACTCAAGATTCTCTTGGGTGATGTTTCTGAAATCCAAATAAGAGACAGTTGAATCCTTCAAAGAGATAGTAACAACATTGGAGTCACTCTACAAGCTGAAGGTTAGACAAGTTCGATCAGACAACAGTACCGAGTTCAAGAACCAATGGATGGAGGCATTCTGCAAAGAAAATGGAATTGTACATCAGTTCACATCTGCCTACACTCCTCAAATGAATGGAGTTGCTGAGAGAAAGAATCACGGCTTGATAAAGACAGCCCGGATGATGCTAGCAGACTCGAAACTATCCATTCAATTTTGGAATGAGGCAGTGGCCAATGCATGTTACACCCTAAATCGAGTCCCCGTGGTAAAGTGTATATTAAAACGTGTTACAAATTACTGCAATGCGTAAACCTAATCTAGAGTACCTCAAACCGTTTGGAGCAATGTACTCTTCTAAAAAAAACTTAGTCAGGGAAGTTTAGCGAGAAGGCTGAAGAAGGATTTTTTCTTGGATACAACATACCGATTAGTCACGTGGTAGTGTAAGAAGCAGACATCAGTTGCTCTGTCAACTTCTGAAGCTGAATATGTTGTTGTTGCAAGCTTCTATTCACAAATCATATGGATTCATTAGCAAATGTGGGACTACACTTTGAAATTCTCTAACACTCCTATATTTGTTGATAATTCTGCTGCTATAGCCGTAACTAAAAATTCAGTACAACATCCTAAGACCAAATACATCAACATTAAATATCACTTTATACGTGATTGTTATGAAAAGAATTTAATTGTTGTTGTTAAAATTAATACGGATTTTCAATGCGTTGACCTCTACACAAAAGCTTTTGATAAACCACGTTTTTTTATCTGTTAGAGGTCAATGGCGTTAAAAAAAAGTGAAGTGATTTCAAACGATGACAATACTTAGTCCGACAAGTAGAGTCAATTTTTATTTTTATTTTTATTTTTTATTTTACTTTATTTTATTTTATTTTATTTCTTCGCCTATTAAAATTCTAAACGTCAAAACATTTTGGGTGTTAAAATTTTAGGGGGAGAATAGGTTAAACTAGTATTAAATTAGTTGATTTTATTTCATTACTTAAAAAAAATAAGGGAGGAGGACAGTCTAGCTAATAGAAATGAGATCGTATCTGTGATACTGATTCAATGCCTATGAAAAATGATAGTACACAGGAACAAAGAGTTTGGGACTTTAAAAGAATGAAATTGTTTAAGATGCAAAATTCAAAGTATAAGTCTGAGAAGTCTAAGCAACCTAACAGGAAAAATGATAGTAAAACTAGTTGCTACTAAGGTAACACGATGAAAGTAGACCTAGAAGTTGCCAGACCATTAGATGATGTGTCAGTAGATTCAACACAATAGATAAGTAGACCTCGTTGGTGATTTCAAGTTCAAACTTAGTTGTTCAACAAGCCGTGGGTTATCATCTTATCCCTGGTTAATACAATCAACGAAGTTCCAATAAGGGGTGACGAGCAAAATAAACGCCACAAATGTGTGCGGATGACCATAAAAATGAGCAAAGCACATGATAATTGCAAAAAGCAATCAAGCTAATAACCTATGTTGTTGGTGTGATATGTGCAAAAAGAATATAATTGCTCAAACAAGAATATAGGTTTTGTGTCTCTCTGTTGTGCGGTGGCACTGACCTGAGGATAAGCATAACCTAAATATTCTAGAATTCATTGTTGTTTGCGCCTCTCTGCTGCGCGGTGGCACTGACCTGAGGCTTAGCATCTCTTTGAAAGCTCTAGAATAGTTTCTTCTTGAATACTACCCCTACCCGTAGACCGCTCAAAAATATCCTGAGGAACGTTGATTACCATATAAGCGTGGGATCCACAAATGCTTGTTGAAATAATTAAACCTTAAATCATCACCAATGTGTGTCAAAATTTGTGTATGGATTTAAGAAGACAAGTATACTGACAATCATCGTGGTTGCAACTCTTGAAAGTCAAAACCACTGTATGCATCTTGTAGCACTAGTATGATTTCCTAAACTTGCTAATGACTCTCAAGGTTTTTGGTAAAATGTTCCATTTGATTTGATAAACCTGTATGATTCCATAATGAATCATTCCAGTTATGATCAAAGTAACTAGACGTTATACTGTCCAGGAAGAAAAATCTGGTAGATACTTATCTTAGGATTTCAACCTCACAAAAAATTACAAAAAAATATGTTTTTGTTTTTGTTTTATTTCTAGTTATTTAATTCAGTTAATTTCAGTTAAGTTAGTAGGTAAATGTCGGACTATGCATCGAAAGTCAATCTGGGAATCACTCCTTAAAAGGGTCACGTCTGAGGTGACCAATGGGGTTTTTCAAATGTAAAAGGGTCATATCTGAGGTGACAGACTGTTGTGTTATTAAACGGATCACGTCTGAGGTGATCAACAATTTTCTAAAATGGTCATGTCTGAGATGATTAATGGTCAAAATGTCTTATCAATAAGTAAAAGAGTTAAGTATATGAATGGTCGTAAGGTCAAACTCATAAGTATGTGCCATTCGCACCACTGGATTAGGAGTATGGACCAATTGTACAATTGGACTATACGTATGAGCCCAATCGCACAATTAACCCACACGTATGGACCAGACGTCCGATTGGACCATAAGATTAAATAAAATAAATTGATAAAATAATAATTACAATTTAAACTTTTAATTAATTAAAACCTTAATTTTAATTTAATCAACTTATTTTCTTATAAAATCTTTATAACTTTTATAAAGCTTGTAAATTTATAATTTGATTATTTATTTTCAATAATTAAAATTCATAATTCCTAATAAAACTTTATAAATTTATTAGAATTCATTTTATAATTTTATAAGTTTTAATAAGTCTTTTACATTTAGTTATTTATTGTAAAATGATTTATAAACTTTATAATTTTATGAAAAATATTTATTTATAAATCAATGAATTATTATAAGTTATTTAAATGATAAACAAATCAATCCTTAATATTGTTTAGACTACACGTCTTATCTATATAATTCATTAGTATAAAAAAATAAGTTATATAAAGAAATTCATATCGTATGAAAGTTCAATTTTAGTTCGGGTTCGGGTTAATAACTTCAAAAATGACGGATGTTACAGTCTTCCATACTTTAAGAAATTTCGTCTTGAAATTAATCACAAGTAGACTAATTTCAAGGCTATGAGGAGACTTGGATTTCATTTCACATTTACAAGTGAACTCTTGGAAGCGTTTAAACTCAATAAGTTTAATTATAATTTCTTGATATGCTTAAGTTTGTTAAGTTTCATAATTCATGATTTTATGTGTTTCTTGACAAAGTGTGTAAGGTCATTAATTTAGAATTTTTAGTTGATAACTTTTTTATTTTAGACGGTTCAAGATGATTAAGAAGGTTTTGTCATGAGGGAAACACTAAGTATTAGTTTGATACAAGACTCGACTTAACGAACAAGAGAAATATTTTAAGACACTTTCGGATGAGATACGAATTCATAGGAGCATCTCAAAGCAAAAGACTTCAACAAGGTTCTTAGATGATCGATTCTTGTTTACTATATCATTGAGGTTTCAAAATTGCATTAGTGTAACGTTGATACAAGAATCGTGTTTATTAAGATTAATGGATTTAGTTTAGAATATTAGTATCATTGAAATAAGGTTCCAAAATAAGTACGAGTTTGAGGGGATAACTTTAGAGAGATTATTAAGAGTCATTAAGAGAAATTGAATAATGAGTTTTGTGAAGTCGACTGGATCGATAAACATCTGAGCATGTTCTTGATGGAAGGATAAACAACAACACAAACCAAAAGTCAAACAATAATACGAACTATAATTGAATGGTTTTATTGATAAAAGCTAACGATTACAAGCTCGTTACAACATAAGAATCAAGACTCTTGGAAAGGGGAAGATCGAGCATGATCTCCCATCTCATCCGGCAGCCCTAGGCTCTGAGCAGACTCCCTCTCAGATCCTTCATCTCTCTACACATTAAAACTGGTATATATAAGCCTTAGCCCATATTAGATGCGATTGGGCCCATTCGTGCGATTGGGCCCATTCGTGCGATTGGGCCCATTCGTGCGATTGGACCATCCGTATGGTTCAATCGTACGACTGGACCATACTTATGGTTCAGTCTTACGAATGTCCCAATCGCATCTCTCACTCGCACAATTAGCCCATTAGCTAGGCCCAGTCGTACGACTGAGTCTCATTCGTATATGCCCCTACGCATGTCCCAGTTTCATGTGTTTACAATATATCAGGTGTATTACATTAAGCCTAGACTATTCGTCAAGCGACAGACAAACTATATATGACTATATATGCTCCAACAAATTCCCCATTGGACGTTGCTTGCGAATAGAAGATAACACCGCTTACAATCTTCAGTCAATCTTTGCTCTGGTTTTCAATAGAATCAAACGAAAAACCATATTTAGCCGACGTTGCCGATCCGTCAGGTTGTTACACATCCCAGAAAATGAATTTAGGCACAACAACTTTCGTTTACTTTGCAGAACACCATCATCGCAGCAAGATTCCCCATATGACTGATTTTTCCAGATAATGACATGAACAGTTTTCTATTGCTTCAATCTTCACACAGGCTAACCTGATTAACATTAACCCCTGCAGAAATTCCCCCTCACGTTCAACATATCCCAATATATAAACGTTGTGCTCTTGGTGTCTTCATATGATGTATTGGGAAAAAGGTTGAAGGCTCCAATCCATAGCTGACAATATCAAACAAATCAACATGCATGTAGATTCATCATCAGAAACCTACTCACATTATCACTTTCTGATTACATCTTCAATTTCTCTATACATGGATTCCTCCTAAGAATGAGAATCCTCTCTGTGCGGATAAATATAACTTGATTGGCCCATAAGTAGTCAGATGCTCCTGACTACCCCCACAAAATCAGCACCGACTGCTGACATCTTCTCTTCTCTTTTTCGTGTTCCAACTACATTCACCTATTCTAGAAGTCCGACGAATAATAGGGTATACATTGAACTTATTTGACACAATAACCTCAGAATGAATGTGCTTTGTTCATCCTCAAATCTGTGCAAAAGGTAGTTCCAGACCCTCTTTTTTTTGGTCTGGAACACCGTTCATCCGTATGACGTGGAGGACAAATATCACATTCAGGTGAATGGATGATACGAATGATATATTCATGAGACTAGTCATAAGACTGGTCCAGTAGCATGATTGGTCATAAGATAGGTCCAGTAGCATGACTTGTCATAAGACAGGTCCAGTAGCATGACTTGTCATAAGACTGGTCCAGTAGCATGACTGGTCATAAGACTGGTCCAGTAGCATGACTGGTCATAAGATTGTCCAGTTGCACGAATGGTCCATTAGCATGGTCCACTCGCACGAATGGTCCATTAGCATGGTCCAGTCGCACAAATGGTCCATTAGCATGGTTCAGTCGCATGAATGGTCCATTAGCATGGTCCAGTCGCACGAATGGTCCATTCGCATGGCTCAGTCGCATGAACGGGCCTGCACATAGATTTTCATATCTGTAGCCGCCAGGGCTTCCCAAAACCCTAATTTGACGAATTTTACATGAACCGAAACAAAATAGACATCATCAGATTCGAAAGGGTGATCAGAATGTGGTTTCGAGTTCGATTTTAACATAGAAACACCACACGTAACAAGATCTGAGCAAAACACAAAGAACACGAAGTGGGTTTAACGTCAAGATCTGAATTTGATCCAAAAATCAAGAGCTCGGGTTGCTAGAATGATTGTTAGATCATTCCAGCAGTAACCGGCTCTGATACCACTTGTTAGGATCTGGTATTTTAACAAAACACCAACTGATTAACATGTTAAACCAAACCAAATAGTGCAGAATCCTATTTGATTGGCGATCCAATCAATAAGAATGCATGTAGACACAATAAGGTTTTGAATCTAACATCAAGAATCGATTATGAATCGATCTACCGTGTTCTATGAACTTGGAGTACTAACTTAGAGGCTTCTGGACGGCTAGGGTACGTCTGGAGTCGAAGTGAATTGAATGCTTATGTTTTTCCACAAATTAGGTGGTATTTATAGGTTAGGGTTGCTCATTCAGGCGACTGAATCATTAGCATGGTTCAGTCGTGCGATTGAGTCATGTGGTAGGTCCATTCGCCCGACTGAGTGTTCAGTCGTGCGACTGAGCCAGTCGTATGAAGTTGTTCAGGCGTATGGACTATTTAGGCGCATAGATACTTAGTCGTATGGCCATTCGGACGCATGACCACTGTTGGGACGCATGGTCCAGTCGGATGCATGAGAACTTCACTTAACCAAGTTTGAATGTATTCATTATTATAACATTATGTATATCAATTCAAACAATCACAAACCTATATAATCCAGTCATTATGCGTTACATAACTCATTAATGAAATATTAAACATTATAAATCACAATCAAACATTCTTATTTCATTAAGTACCCAAACATTACATACGTGTCAGACATTCAAGACATATTACATTAAGATCATTATCTAGGTACATATATGTATCAACAAGTTTTAAGATTCAGGAGGACAAAATCAATGATGAAAGGATAACAACAAGATGTTTCAAGTGTAACGTTTGGTTTACAAAACAAAGCAATACGTTGACTTATCAAAGTATTAGGTCAACTAAAACCTTAATAAAGACATGCGTACCTATAAGCAAACACTCACCCCAACGGTTCCAGGTAAGGTAAACGGATCCATCGGTTGATTTAGATTTATATGAATACCTTGTCTAGACAGAACACCTCGAGATACAGGCATCACACTCTTCCAGTATTACATGTTTCAAGTTATAGGACACAGACTTTGACGTGACTTGAAACCACGAATAACGATTCAAAGTTCATTTTGAAAACCATTTGATTTATGCACATAATGCCTTGGAATATGATTCAATATACGTGTGTGCATGGATAAGATTCAAAGTATAAGAAGAATCATATAAGGCATATAATCACATAATCAAGTATAAACATATAAGCACATAAGATTCTATCTAAGCATATAAAAACATAAGAGGACTCATATGTAAGGGTACTTAGTTATAGTCTAGGTCATTCCATTTCTAATAACCTAATTCCCTATAACCACGGCTCTTATACCAATCTGTCACACCCCGACCAACGGCGGAATCATCGGGGCAGACGAATATAAAACAATTGTTCAAAGCACATGGAATTAAAAAAGCTGAAATAATATTAAAAAGTCATTTTTCATTGAACAATACTAGACAATTAAGACATTACGATACAACAAAGATTTGAACAAAAACATAAGATATTTATTTAACTAAGTCCAAGTCCTATATGAGCAAGAAGAATTTTTTCAAGTAGCAAACCTAAAACATATTTTTATTTGAGTTATACAAAAATATTCCAAGACTTCAGCATAGCCATCACTTATGGAAATAATCTTGTGGAAGAATTGAATGCAGTGGCATAACCGTCTATATGCAAAGGGGATTCTTTGTTTATGTTAGCTTGATTTAGGAATGTTAGTGATTGTTATAAGTTTAGTGAATGTTAGAAGGTTAATGATCAAATGATAATGATCAAAATTAAAAGAGTTTTAGTAGAAGAAAGAATAAAAGTAAGAACATAAAGTTATGAGATTAATTAGATGTTAAGATGATTAAACAATATAAATGTATAATATAAAAGCAATATAAGGTTACCTTAGTATTTGAAACTTTTTGAAATTACTTGTAAAAGAAAATTTTTGAAATTGATTATAACCAAAGGATGATGAAAGGTTTGTGCGAGAAATTTTTAGAGAATGAACAAATGAAAAGTGAGGCCTAAGCCTCGCTTTTATAGTTGAGGCTAGGAGGAGGATATAAATGGTGCTAATGGTAAGTTACAAGTTTTTTAAAAGGGGGTTATGATTTTGAAATAAATATAAGATTAAACATAATAAATAGATAAAAGAATAATTATAATATAAACTTTTAATTTACTAAAACCTTAATTTTAATTTAATCAATTTATTTCTTATAAAATCTTTATAACTTTTATAAAACTTGTAACTTTATAATTTGATTATTTATTTCCAATAATTAAAAATCATAATTACTAATAAAACTTTATAAGTTTATTAAAATTCATTTTATAACTTTATAAGTTTTAATAAGTTTTTTTCCATTTAGTTATTTATTGTAAAATGATTTATAAAGTTTATAATTTCATGAAAAAGAGTTATTTATAAATCAATGAATTATTATAAGTTGTTTAAATGATAAATTAAACAAATCAATTCACAATATTGTTTAAACTACACGTGTAATTCATATAATTCATTAATATAAAATTAGATATATAAAGAAATTCATATTGTATGAAAATCCAATTTTAGTTCGGGTTCAGGTTAATAACTTGGAAATGACGGACGTTACACATGCAACGCCGGCAGATAACAGGTGACACATCAATGATCGTCGGAAACAGGTGGGGATGGTTAGTTAATTATTTTGAGAGATAACAGCACTGACGTCAGTGTTTGGATAATTGTGGTTGGTGAAGATGTAGTGGTTATGTTTTTCTTTTGAAAAAAGACTATTTTTGTTTTAAAAAGAAAAGATATATCTATACAATATTTTCAGAACCGGATCGGACGTCGAACCGGACGCCTTACTGGTTTGGTAGTCGGACCGGTTGGACCGGATTTAACTATATTTTAAATCTATTTATATATGTAATTAAATATAAGTAATTTATATATGATTTATATATATACATATATATATATATTATAGTTATATATAAAACTTAACTATATTTGTATATCCGACGTACTACTTTATGGTTTTACACCTCGTTTTTAGCCATTAAAATAAAAAAATAAAAAATAAAAAACCAAAACCGGTCCAAACCGATCCGATTTCCCGGTCCAACCAGCGATTCGGGACGAACCGACCGGTTCGACTACTAAAAAGCGAATCACACCAGACCGGACCGGACACGACACCGATTTAACCATATTGAATAAGCATTCACGTCCGATCCGGTCTTAAAAAACATTGTATCTATATGCCAGATGTAACCATATTGAATAAGCATTCACGTCCGCTAAATTTATTTGTATTTTTCAAAACAATTTTCAACTTTGATGATGTGAGGATAATGAGTTCAAGCAACATACCAATTTGGTACTGGACTCTTGGTTTATATTCAGTATAGATGTTTGAAAACAAGATATATTTCCAAATTCTGTATATATCCCGGTTTCCTCTTTTACAATTGTAGAAAACATATGAGTTTTTACACCGTTTTTCTTTCAAATGCAATCTTTTTCATGATTTAACTTGCCGAAATAGTCGTGATGGATCAAGAAGAAGGCTGGTGCAACCAAAACCAAATTACTTAGACAATTTTGGTGCTACCTACAAAGGCTTCCGAAGCTAAGATTGAAGAGTTCTTCCAAAGACAAAGTGAAAGATCAACTTCCAAAGACAAACTCTACTTCCAAAGTCAAAGAACTTACTTCCGAAGATCAAGTCTAAAAAGATAAATTCAGAAGACTGCTTCCGAAGTATGAAGACCAAAGAAGCTCTCAAGCCTCGGAAGAAGTAGCCTCTTTCGATGTATAAGTGGCTTCGGAAGTACTTGTTCTTCCGAAGCCATTTAACCTTCGGAAGACACTGCTATGAACCGGTGGACATAAGTATGGTCTCTGACACTCTGCTGCAGACCTCTGATACTGCATGGCATCTTCTCAAAGAGCCATGTACTTGACCATACTTTATTCCACTGTTCACCTTTTAAGATAGTACAAGTTACCAACTTTAGTTGGTAACAAATGGTAAGTTAGGGACATGTCCTGACTATCATATCTCAGATAAGATTTTATTTGAGATACCTTAAACTATAGTCTTGTAGTATAGGCTTTAGTTATAGGATCCCAAATGGTATCAAAGTATATCCGGTTGTAGGTAGTATTATATATAGTTTCTCATTGTAACTCATAATATACTGCTTGTAAGAGTCTTGTAACATTTGAGTTAAGAAGCAATATATGCAAGTACCTTGAAAATTACTTCTTGTGCTCTTTACTACTTATTATATTATGATCAACTCCTATTGACTCTTTCTTCATCCGAGTGTTGTTCAAGTGAGTTTGAGAGAAAAACAAAGTGTTAGTGACATAAAACGATCCTGCAATTGGTATCAGAGCTCTTTAGGCTCTTGATTGTGAGATCTTACCATCCAAATCAACCTGTTTTTCATTCCTCCCTACAACTCACTCGAAATGGCCCTTAATAAATCCGAAGTAGAGATGGGAACTATGCCCCAAGCTCCCATCATTACTCCTAAAAACTTCAGGTCTTGGAGCAGAAGAATGGAAGGCTTCATCAGATACCAAGATAGCAAAATGTGGAACTCCATTGTCAACGGCCCGTACAAACCCAAGGTGGCTTCACCAGGTGGAAACGGTGCCATGGTAGAAAAAGCTATTGAAGATTATTCTAATGAGGACCGAAAGAAGATAGACATCGACAGCAATGCTATGACCATTCTTATGACTGCAATACCCAACTCCATCATGGTGGGGTTTGAGCATTGTAAGTCTGCCAAAGAATTGTTTAATGCTCTTGCTCAGATGTATTCAAGCTCCAACAACTCCAAGAAGGAGTCACTGATGCAGCAGTTCGATAACTTCACTTATATTGTTGGAGAGACCCTCAGCCAACAGTATTTCACGTACATGGATCTTATTTCTTCTCTTCAGTCTGTGAAGATCACTCCCGAACTTAGAGATCTCACTAGAAAGTTCATGAGTGCTCTTCCAAATGAGTTGATATTCTACTATGTTTCTATCAAGAGGACAGAGAACTTGAACACTTTTACTATGACTGAACTCTATGGCATCCTTGATGGATATCGCCTAGATATGGAGAGTAAGAAGGGCCACCAAACAAGCAGACCTCTGAGCCTTCCTGCTAGCAATGCTTTAATGGTTGTTGAAGGCTCAATAACCCCACAACCTCAGCACTACCTGACTTATACCAGCAGCCATCTTGCTCTTCTGGACCATACATCACTTTCCCTAAGACTCCAAGGTCTCAACAAGCTTAGCACAGTTCTTTTCAGGATAGTTGTGCCTTTGTCTCAGGAAGTTAACACTCTGATGATTTTCAATACTGTTTTGATGATCTAGAGTGTTTTAGTCCAAACGATGTAGAGTACGTGGACATAGTCCAACAAATGGCTCTTTTAATCTACAGAGCGAAGAAGTTCTTTAAGAGATCTGGAAGGCATTTCCCTCAAAACCCAACTGCCAGCAAGTTTGGGTTTGACAAGACCAAGGCAAAATGTTACAACTGTAACCAACTTGGTCACTTTGCAAGGGAATGCAAGGCTACCAAGACCAATCCGGGAACCCCACAGGCCTCCACACATCCCTCAACCTCAAAGCCCACTAGAAAGTCAACTAAAACAGCTACAATGGCTCAAGAAGTTGACTAGAGCTTCATGGTACAGGATGTGACTCCTGCTCAAGCTCTCATGGCCGGAACAGATGACAACAAGGTATATGAACATCTATGTACTCCTGCCTGTATAGATAAGGTTAAATTATATCAGGATTACAATATGGAAATTAGATCTGATATTGAGTCTTTGAACATCTTAAAATCTGATTTTAAAAGAGCTGAATCTGACTACCAAAAGAAAATTGAGGAGTTAGAGAAAACTGTGTCCCTATTAAAACATGAACACACCAATTACAAGACTCAAATAAAAGATCTGATATCCAAATTGTCTGAGGCTCAAGCCCAGGTTGTCACTGCTGAGGCACAAGCCAGGAAGCATGCTATTTCTGAGGAACTTCCAAGCTATTCTTGCATCATCCTCCCACTCCAAACTCTGTTATCAGAACAAAGGAGGGTTGGGAACCAATGAAATTCCTCCGCCACACTCTTATGAGTCTATCAGACAACCTAGATGTGGTACTGAGGAGCAAGAGGTTCCAATTGCTGACCCTTCCTCACTAGAGTTGAAGGATGAAGCAACAATAATGGCCACCACAGGGAAGAAACAGGTAGGTATACCCATCTCTCTCAGTGAAGATCAAATCCTAACCACTAAGGCCAGAAGAAGTAGAGCTAAAGCTGCAAGAAGAACTGCCAAGAAAGTGGTTGAGTCTAAGCTGAAGATTGGCCTAAAGCAAAAAGGTGTCTTTATCTAAGCTGGATTCCAAGAGTTAGGTACTTCTGATTCAGGAAAGGAGTATAATACCAGCACTCCTGTCCTACCAAAGGATCAGAAGTTGAAGGCAAAGGTTGTTGATGAAGAGAAAAAGCCAAAGAAACAGCAACCCTCACATTCCCAAATGACTAACATTCCATGCATAATGTGTGGTCTGCAAAACCACATGGCTAAAGATTGTTACTACAATCCTGCAAGCACACATTATGCAAATAATGTTAGAAAGGAAGGAGTCAGGGAAGGTTTCACATTTGGACCTTATCAAACGGTTCAAGTGATGAAAAAGGGAAAGTTGGTTTTCGAAGCAAGGTTGCTTTCAGAAGAAAGTCTTTCTTCTGAAGGGAAAATGGCTTCGGAAGAAAAAGCTACTAAAGTTCGGAAGAACAAGAAAGCTCCCTTGAAACCATCCCAGAAGAAGACTGCTTCAGAAGAAAAGGTGGTGAAGGTTTCTTCCGAAAAGATAGAAGCTTCGGAATAAAGTCATGCTACAAAAGCTTCTACAAGCTCATCCTCTATCATTAACCAAAGGATGGATTAAAGGAAGATGTTGCAGCCCGAACCTCTTCTTCAATGACATCCATTGAACCCCCATGCATATCTTTTAGTTTAATTACGTCACTATCATTGGAAGAACCCAACGAACCTCTTCTTCAATGACATCCATTGAACCCCCATGCATTTCTTTTAGTTTAATTACGTCACTATCATTGGAAGAACCCAAGACCAAAAAGGCTTGGGTTTCCAATCAAAACTAACAATCTCATCTAATGTGCAAGGACATCCATATGACAAGAACAACAATGTCTGGATTGTGGACAGTGGATGCTCCAGGCACATAACAGGGAACATATCTCTCCTTCAACAGTTTCAGAACTATGATGAGGTCCTATCCAATTTGGAGGTGAGGCCGGAGGATATATCTCTGGCAGAGGGAGTATATCCAACGGCAAGTTAAAAGTTGACAAAGTTCACTTTGTCAAACAGCTTGAACACAATCTGTTAAGTGTTTCTCTATTTTGTGATCAAAAGCACCAAATGCTTTTCACAGAATATGAGTGCATTATCCTCAAACCAGGGATGACAATTCCTCCGGAATTGGTGCTTCTTAGATCTCCTAGGAAATGGGAATGTACAAGCTGGATATGAATAATGCTTCCCCAATAGTTGAAGTATCATGCTTTGTTTCCAAAGCTGATAGTGATAAGTCAACACATTGGCATAAACGTATGTGTCATGTAAATTTTAAGACAATGAATAAATTGGCTAAAAATAACTTGGTACATGTTTTGCCTAAAAAGGAATTTCTCTGCAAAGATAACTGTGTTGCATGCCTGAAAGGGAAGCAACACAAGACATCTCACAAATCCAAAAGTGTTAACTCTATCACTACTCCATAACACTTATTGCACATGGATCTTTTTGGTCCCACAAGTATAATGAGCATTGGAAGGAAATCATACTGCCTTGTGATAGTTGATGATTTTACAAGATTTACATGGGTATTCTTTTTAAGTACTAAAGATGAATCTGCTGAAACATTAAAATCTTTTATTCTTAAAATAGAAAATTAAATTGATCATAAGGTTAAAATAATTAGAAGTGATCAAGAAATGAGTTTAAGAACTTCGTTCTTGACTCATTATGTAACTCAAAAGGGATTGCCAGACAATATAGTGCTCACAGAACTCCTCTACAAAACGGTGTTGATGAGAGAAGGAACATGACACTTATTGAGGCTGCTCAAACTATGTTAGTTGATTCCAAATTACCTCTAACATTCTGGGTAGAGGCAGTCAACACTGCATGCTATATGTAGAACAAAATTCTTGTAGTTAAGCCACATGGAAAAACCCTTTTTGAGCTATGGAACAAGAGGCCACCGTTCATTGGCTTTCTAAGGTCCTTTGGCAGCAGGTGTACCATATTTAACACAAAGGAAAATTTAGCAAAATTTGCTGAAAAGTCGGATGATACTATCTTTGTCAGATATTCTTCTAGCTCTAAAGCTTATAGAGTATACAACAT
This sequence comes from Flaveria bidentis, assembly GCA_018326385.1. NCBI lineage: Eukaryota > Viridiplantae > Streptophyta > Magnoliopsida > Asterales > Asteraceae > Flaveria > Flaveria bidentis. The sequence continues at coordinate 15,993 of BJCM01228065.1, forward strand.
TAAGAGTCAACAATTTAAGGAGTCATCCAATATAGTTGTTAATGAGCACAATCCTTGTGTTAGGGGGAATGTCCCTGATCATATCTTTGATTTAGAATTGTTTCGAAACTATTCTAAACCATCTTGTGAGAAAGTTTCAGTTGGAACAGGTGCTCAAGATGATGCTAATGTTGTTGCTGATGATCAACTATTTGAGCTACCCAGACCTCGTCCTTGTTTTCCAAGAGTTGCAATAAATCAAGCTTCCACTATTCACAGATCTGACAGCATAACTATATCAAGGAATAGTGAAGCTTCAACAAGTGAATCACCTGCTGATCCTCAAAACTCATCAGGTGATCCTACACAACACCAAGCTGATGGAAGTAGCATCTTGAAGGAGCAGGCAACTGTTGATGCTACTTTACAACAAACCATTTATGATGTTTCTCATTCATTCAATAGTCCTCATTGAATGACTTTAACACAACAGCTGGATAGAGTGTTCCAGTTCCTGAGCAGAATATGTCCAACCTAGGTCTATCTCTGCAACTGGAAGTGATTCCTCGTCTTAGGATTCATAACACTCATCCAACTGAGAACATCATAGGGGATGTCTCAGAAGGTGTGAGAATAAGAGGGCAGACTCATCATGGGAATAAGAGGGTAGAAGATGCCTTGAAAGATAGTAGCTGGCTTGAATCGATGCAAGAGGAGCTGCTTCAATTCAAGAGACAGAAGGTTTAGAACCTATGTCCGCTACCATCCGGTCAAGTACCTATAGGCATTATATGGGTTTTCAGAAACAAGAGAGATGATAGAGGCTTGATTATCAAGAACAAGGCAAGACTAGTGGTTCAAGGATATACCCAAGAGGAAGGAATCGATTATACTAATGTCTTTGCACCTGTTGCAAGACTTGAGGTAGTTAGGATCTTCTTTGCTTATGCTGCATCCAAGAATTTCACTGTCTACCAGCTTGATGTCAAGTGTGCCTTTCTATATGGGGATATAGATAGGGAAGTCTATGTGTGCCAACCTCCAGGATTTGAGGACCACAACACCCTAACTATCTGCACCAAGCACCTAGGCTGTAGTATGAGACTTTGTCTTAGTTTCTTATGAAGAATGGCTACACCAGAGGTACCATTGACAAGACTCTCTTCATCAGAAAGTCTAGAAAGGACATTTTGCTTGTTCAAGTCTATGTTGATGACATCATATTTGGTTCTTCAAATGACCAAATGTGCAAATACTTCGAGAGCATTATGAAGAAAAGTTTAAGATGAGTTCCATGGGAAAAATGGACTTTTTCCTTGGAATTCTGGTGAAGCAATTGAAGGAAGGCTTCTTCATCAATTAATCCAAGTATTTCAATGACATCTTAGAGAGATTTGAGATGAAGGACTACAAACCAGCCAAGACACCCATACCTAGAAACCAAAACCTTTGTCCTGACCTTGAGGGGGAGGATACTGATCAACATCAGTATAGGGTAATTATTGGTTCTCTGATGTATCTCACAGCTAGTAGACCTGATATCATGTTTGCTACCTGCATCTGTGCAAGATACCAGGCTGCTCCAAAGGTGTTTCACCTAGCTGCTGCAAAGAGAATCCTCAGATACCTCAAAGGAGCACCTAAATTAGGTCTCTGGTATCCAAGAAATGGTGATTTCAATCTCTATGGATACTCTGACAGTGACTATGGTGGCTGCAACAATGACAAGAAATCAACATCAGGAGGATGTCAATTTCTTGGTGGAAGGATCATCTCATGGCAATGCAAGAAACAATCTTGTGTCTTTACATCAATTGCTGAAGCTGAATACATTGCTGCTGCTAGCTACTGTGCTCAGTTGTTGTGGATTCAGAACCAGATGTT
>BJCM01228071.1:0-18284 GCA_018326385.1 Flaveria bidentis
AACTTATACAATTAAATGGTTAATTGTATAACTAATTAGATGACTAAGTTTAATATAATGTGTGTTTTGTTTAAGGGGGGAAACCCTTTTAAAATAAAATTTTCGCCCCCCCCCCTTTATTGATTGGCTCTTTTCCTTTCTTGAGAACACACATCTTTTACTAAGTCTTGCACTCAACAACTCTCTTCTCTCAATACATGCAAAAGAACACAAAAACACTCTCTCTTCTCTTCTCAAACTCACGGTAGTAGCAACAAAGAAAAGAGGGTTTTTTGAAGTGGTTCTTGGTGTAGATTCTCCCTAACAAGAAGGTTTTGCTATCAAGCTTGGGGTATTCAAACTTGAGAGGACCTCCCTTGGTGCCTTGGTCGATTTCTTGCTCCATCTCATCCTCATTTCGTCACTTTTGGCAGCTCAAAGGTAGATTAAGGCAGCTTCTATATGGCTATCCATAATGCTCCTTTTATGTTTCATAGCTAGTTACTTTCACATATATAAGATCCTTTTGTTCTTGGGTTTGTTTACAACTTATAACATCAAATAGAACTTGATTTTTCAGCTTATGAACAAGGTTATAAATCTATTATTCCGTTGTGTTTTTCTTGTTTAAATGGTTAAACAACTATGTTCGTGTTCTAACAAACTCAACAGCATCTTCATAAGCCAGTCAAAGTATGTTCAAGACATACTCAAAAGATTCAACATGACTTATTGTAAGATTGCTAAGACTCTCATAGCTACAAATCACTCCTTTGGGCCTGATCTTAAGGGGAAGTGTGTAGATGAACACCAATACAGGGCTATGATTGGGTCCCTTATGTATCTTACAGCTAGGAAGCCTGATATCATGTTTGCCACATGTATTTGTGCAATATATCAAGCCAATCCCAAGATGTCTCACCTTATCTCTGTCAAAAGGATTCTAAGATATCTCAAAGGTGCTTCAACACTTGGTATTTGGTATCCTAAGAATTCTAACTTCAATCTCTATGCTTATAAAGATAGTGATTATGGTGGTTGCAACATGACTGCAAAGTCTACATCTAGGGGATGTCAGTTTCTTGGTGGAAAGATTGTCTCATGAAAATGCAAGAAACAATCCTATGTCTCTACATCAACTGCTGAAGCTGAATACATTGTTGTTGTAAGCTGTTGTGCTCAAGTGCTTTGGATTTAGAATCATATGCTTTACTATGGATTAAATTTCAAGGAAACTCCCATTCACATAGACAACAACAGTGCTATCTCTACATTGATAATCTTGTGCAACACTCAAGGACAAAACACATCAATAACAGGTATCAATTAATTTGAGATAACTTTGAAAAGGGATTAATTAAACTAGTCAAAGTTCACAAAAATGAACAATATGTTGATCTGTTTACAAAAGCCTTATATGAACATAAATTTAAGTATCTTATATCAGCTAGTGGGATGATAAACTTTGAGTAGGTTTTCCTAAAACTAATTCTTATTATTTCGTAAATATGTGTGTCCTAGGTTGTCTAGTTTATCACTTCATAAGCTCTTGTTTTCATTGGATAAAAAACCTTTTGAAGTCTTACCTTAGAATTCCGAAAAAAAATTTGATCCTTCAAAAGATATATTTTTACCTTCGGAAGAAACTTATTCTTTCAAAACAAATAACTGCCTAAGTTATTATCCTTTAGAAGAAATTTCTAAAATATCTTCTAAAGCTTAACACCTTTCTTTAGCACTTATATGTTTTCAAGGACAATTTTTTTCCAAAGAAAATTAACTCTCGGAAGCTTTGTTCTCTTGAACAAAACATCCAAGTCTTAATTTTCTTCCGAAGCAAAATTTTTCAAAACTCTTAGGAAATTCTTCCGAAGTCATTTTAGCTTCGGAAGCTTTTTCATTAAATCTTCCGAAGACAATTTACCTTTGGAAGCTTTTTGATTTCCAAGAAAAGTACTTTTTGAGCAAAAAGCTAGCTACTTTTACAGAGGTGGGACCAACATCCGGATTTCAAAGTTTATCCTCTTTCATTAACTTTGTCTTAAATCCTTTTAACATAAAAACTCAACGGTTCCCCCTTTTTCTATCATCTTCTTCTTTCCTCCAAACCTAAACCCCAAATATTTCTCAGAAACCGCCTTCATTCATACTTCCTTAATCCTTAAGATTTCTCACAATGGCCAACATTAATCGACGAAATGAACCAGATTTTTGCATGCAGTTACACAGGCAACACAACCAAGTTGCTCTGTTACACAGTGAGAAACATCCACATTTCTCAGAGGTTTGCTATTTCTTAGCTCTCTCAAACTACTTCACCTCCCTTACCATTGATCCTACTCTATATAAGGATCATGTGCTAGAATTTTGGAAGACCTGCCAAGATGTTGTTATGGATGGGGAGAAAGCACGATCTGTCATAGTGTAGGGGAGAATAGTCTTTATCACTCTGGCCATCATCAACAATTATCTTTAACTGGATGATGAAGATGGTGAGGTGTTCTCCCCTGAAGAAGTTGTTAACCACTCTTTTAAGCAGAGGGGCTATGAGGAAGATTTCTCTGTAAAGTCCTTTGGGAACAGGAAGGTCTTATTCCAGTGGAAATACATACTACATGTAGTTATCCATAGCTTGTCCAACAAGCATGGGGTTATGACAAGATTCCTAAAGATCTCTCCTTCATAGTGCATGGGATGGTTCAGGTAGTCAAGTTCAGGTACTCTCAATTTGTTTATACAAATCTGTTTGCCAACTTGGACTCCTTAGAATACTACATGTTTCCTAGATATGTTCAATACATTCTTAACTGTGAACTGGGCTCATAGTTTAGGGAAACAAGTAATATTCTAAAATTAGGATAGATGAAGCCTGACATTTTTAAAATCTTCAGAAAGCCAACTGTTGGTTTCTTTAGGGTAGAAACAGCCCTTGTCCCAAAAATGTTAAAGGTCATTGCTTAAGGTGACAACCTAGTAACACCAGCTAGTGTTGAACCCACACCTTCTACATCTCAACTACCACAACAGCCACAAATCACTCTCACCTACCAAAGAAAACACAAACGGACCCTTACACAGACTATTTTGTCTGTGAAGGCCCTCATATACTCACCCATACAGGAGGAAGTGGATACTAGAGCTCCTACTTCTCCTATGGAGCAAACCACTCCCATTTCTTCTATGACCAATGTTGAGGTTCCTCATGCTTAGCCTGATGAAGACTTAGGTTTTAGTGAGTACCATTAATCTCTCTTCTTTTCCACTTCTCAAAGAGAGGTGAGTGCTCCTGTGTCTCCTCAGTTTAGAGCACATCAGTCACCCATAACTTATGTGGATACTTCTGAACATGTTCAGGATATCCATATGGAAGAGGCTCTCACTTTTGCAAGTGATTACATCATTCAAACCTCAACCATGGCAACTCAACCCATTAACACCTCTTCTGAGGCTATCAGTGAGGAAAGGAAATCCAACAGCCAAGAACCTGAAGCTGGGGGTGAGAGCGAGGACTTTGGTCCGATCATCTCATCCCCTAATGATTGTTTTGATGAAGATGAGGGGAATTTAACTCTATTGTGCAAAAACTATCACAAACATATACCTATTTAGTTTCCAAGGTCAGTCATCTTGAATCTCTCGTGACTACCTTGCAAAACAAGGTCAATGATCAGCAACTTGAGATTTTTAATCTCAGGGAACAACTAGCTAGGTGACCTTCAAGAGGAGCTCAACCAGGAACACAAGAACCTGTGACTATTATTGACCAAACTCCTAGCTCACCTATGCAAGAAGGTGATGCTACCAAAAAGGGGGAGAAAGTCATTACAATTATAGAACCTGGGAGTTCTTCAAGGAGTATGGACATTGTGGACTCCCCATCCTCACTTGCAATTATGCTTACTCAGCAACTTCCTCAAGTTCACAATGATGTGGACTCCATAGACTCCTACATTTAGTGTATTTTTGAGGAAGGAATACCAAGGGCAATTCCATCTCCACCAACTTCAAATCACATTATTAGGTGGATGTATAATGAAAATAGAAGAGCCCTCATCATTCAAAGAGTTCAAGGGTAGCAAGAGGTCTTCAATTTTCAGACCTTGGACTTCAATGAAAGTCTGGATCTGGTTAGCATGCCACCTGTCAACCAAAGCAAATCAAGACAAGCTGACAAGCTAGCTCAACAAATTCAAGACAAAATCACTGCAGAGTTCAGCTTCAGAAGAAGACTAAGGCAATCAGGCAATGCCATTGGTCAACTAGATGTTAAGGCAAATCCTAAGATTAGCTTCATAGGGGAAACCTTGACTAATGGCCCAGTGGAAGAACCTGAGAGCCCTGTCTCACCATCAACTACTACAAAGATTCATTCCTTTTATGAGACACCTACTAGTGAAGGTGTATCTCAACCTCTCTCTGGCCAGAGCTTGGAAGCTACACCAAGCAATGAAGGCCAAAGCTCTCTCCACCTTGAGTCACAAAAGTCTATGAGTGACAAAGGGGAAAGAAAAATGACTTCTTTGGAGATTGAGGAGGAAAGAGAGAGAGAGAGAGAGAGAGGAAAAGGAGGCTAAGGGAGAAGGTTCCTCTACTAGGTCTGCTAAGTTCCTGGAGTCTGCTATTAGGGCTGCCCCAGGCCAAACACTCAAAATGATGAGTTGAGGGGAGTTAGGATCAACTACTTGCAGACCAGGAACTATGACTTAGATAACATCATATCTTTCCCCTTAGATGATTTAAATGAACAGTGTTAACAACGAATTGTCAAAGGAAAGAAAGGAGGTAGAGGATACAAAGCTATTTCTTCAGATCAAAAAGAAAGAAGAAAGAAAAGACTATACAAGCATGTGCCTTCTCTCTCCCCAGTTCAAGAAAGCCCTGTATAAGAGGATGTGTGCCACAAGAACCTCAGGTAGACAAAGAAAATGATAGGATGAACATGATAAACTACCTGATTGCTACAGCCCTTTATAAGGCAAGTGCACTTCATCCCTTACCCTTTGACTATATTGAGTTTGAGTACCTCAAACAACTTGAACTTGAGATAGTCAAATAGAGAAAGATTACCAAAAAGAAGTTAAGGGAAGAGGTTGCAAAGTCAAGAGCCATCAACTAGAAAAGTATGAAGAAGTCTGCTGATAGGAAGAGGATGATGAGCTTCTTAAAGCTATATGGATTCTCTGGTAGGAGACTTGGTCCTATGTCTCTGTCCATAATGGATGAGCATATTAGAGTGATCAAACATATGATTCAAAGAGGTGAACTTGTTGACTTACACTCCCCACCAAGTCAGGTCCCTTAGGAAGTAGAGATTAAGGTTGAACCATTTAAGACAACATAACCTAAATCTCTTGCTGAGCCTGAGCAAGCTTCTACTTCTGATCCACAGCAAGGTTCTATCCCCACTCAATCCGACCATATGAGAGAGGAAAACCCAACTGAGAAAGACAAAGAAGATCAATTAGGTGTTGCAAGCCAGTCTTCTTAGTTAAAAGGTTCAAAGAGGAGAAAAATGATGGCTTCCAAACCAAAGCCAATAAAGAAGAAGAAAGAAGCATCCATCTCCAAACCTCAGGATGAGTCAGAACATCCAGAGGATGTGCAAATAGAGGATGCTCCACCAACTCGAATTCAAATAGCTCCTCTAGCATGAGGAAGACCCATCTTGTCCTGGACATACACTACAAATCCGGAAAGATGGCATGTCATCAGAGATCAGGGTATTGAAAATATTACACATGGCAAGATATGTTTACTCTCCCTTTGCATTATCTCTTTGACATGAGAAGACACTTTGAGATTCTGAGTGATACTGATCATCTCATGAAGAAAGGGATGATTATTATGATGGGTTTTGTTACAAGTAAATCATAGCTAGTTTAACCATTTAAACTATAAAACGCAACGGATATAAGGTGTTATAATGTAGTTTAACAATCTGAAAATTTGAACAATTTTATCCCAAAAAAAACTCATAAACAAGGATCTTATATATTTGTGAAATTAAATGCTATCAAAACGAAAAAGGTAACCATAGGGTGTTCTTGAAACTACCATTCAAGAACAAAATAATGTGGTATGGATGAGAAGAAGAAGATGATACTTCTTGAATGTATAGCCTCCAAAATACAAGTCCTCAAGCTTGTATACCCACAAGCCTTAGCAAACACCTAACTTGTTAGGTATAAGAACACCAAAAGCTCAAACCCTTCTTCTTGCAAATCTGAATGTAGCCAAGCCAAAACCCAAATGTTCAGCTTGCAAAAAAAAAAACAAAAATTCAGCCAAAGAAGAGAGGAAAAGAACTTGATTGTGTGTGAGAGAGAGAGAGAAAGATGGAAGAGTGCAAGGAAGAGTAATGTCTTGTATAACCCCAAGAAAAAATGATTCCACACACCCCACAAAGGGGCGGCCGAAACCCATTCAAAATGGGTTCCCCCAATTTAATTTTTATAAAAAATTTACATTAACACACTATTATTTGTTATTATTTAACTCACTTAAATAATGAAACAAATAATTTCTCATGAACAAATTATCCATATAATGTTGTTCCATTACAAAAGCAACGTTTTAGAAAACCCATTTTCTAAATTGGTGTCAATATTTATTTGTATGATCTTATCAACAGGTAAATATTTATTGATATTTGTATAGCTTGTTATTGGGTATGACCGGACTTGGATCATAACGTACTAACCACATCAATCTTGTATGTGTCTTGGGCGTAAAAGATCCAACACATTATCCTGATGAGTATTGTCAATATCTGAAGTCTTCAAGTGTTTTGGTAGCATTAGCCTAGGGGGAGTTTGTAAGGATTAAATGTAAAGTCTAATGCAACCCAAACACCAAAGTCTCTCCTGCATGCATGGACAAGTGTACTAAAGTAGAATGCATCGGAAGTTTCACACCAGCATTAGAAAATACACTAAGTGTGAAATCTTTCAAAGCCAAGACCAATATCTTCTGAAGCCAAAGATGAAGTCTTCCGAAGCTTCAAAGACAAAGTCTTCTAAGCCAAAACTTGAAGACAGATTTTTTGCGAAGACTTTTAAACACATGCTTTATCTGATGTACTTTTCCATAAAGCTGGACAACTTTCCACTGCAACTCTGTAAAGTCACCAAATTTCATAAGTTGGTGAAAAGGTCCATGCTTTTGGCAACTGTACATTGAGGTCTTGAGTCTGTAACTTTTCCACTTTATGTACTTTATCTTTTTTGTAATATTTACGATGTGAGCTGTGGCATGTCATAATCACTATTCAAAAGGCAATCTGCCTTTTGACTCTACATTTGATTTTGTTTGTTTTCTAGTCAATTGTATCTAGCTGGCCTTTAAAGTATGGTCGGCTGTAGGATGTTGTATATGTATCTTAAGTACTTGTAACTTTCTGATACACTTTGTAACATTTGTAATAGAACTTGAGAAAGCAATATACTGCAATCTTGAAAACCAACTCCTTATGTATTTTTCTATCTTGTTCTGTCTCATATTTACTTGTGTTCTCAGTATCATTATAAAGGTTAACCAGCTCCCTGTTTGATCTGTTACGTATTCTCAGCAACTCTCCTTACAGTATTGTTGTCTTGTAAGTGCATACCCTTCACCGATCCTACAATACACCAGAAAGAGGAAGTACCTATTAGAAAAGGCTAAAGGCAAAAGACCCATTGAGGAAGACGAACCAAATAAAAAGAAGCAAAAAATGACCCTCAAAGCCTAGCAACTATTGTTGAGTATCTTGAAGAACATGAGAAAGCTGAGGAACAATTGATGAAAAGGGCAAAGTTTGTAGACTTCAAGGAAGGAGAAATTGAAGGAGGCTATGTGGCTGATGAACCAATAACAAAAGAAATTCCTGCATGATGATGTATGAGTGATATGAAAGTTGACTTTTGGAGGTCATAGATGATATGATGGGCATGTAATGGTATGTGATTGATGCTTATGATGATGATGATGTTGCATGATTATGCATGATGTATGTTATGTATGTATGATGCCCTGCATGATGATGTATGAGTGATATATTATGTTCCTTATGATGATGTATGTTTATCTTTCCCATGACTTTACGTGTTATGATAATGAATGAACGAAGTATTATGTAACGTAAAGTGAAAGATAATGAAAGAGGAACATGATGATGAATGCATGCATTAAAGAATGAAAGAAAGTCTTGCAAGCACTGTATGTCGGGACACACCATTAAAAGGCGTTAGCCCAACGGTGTGCGGGATCACTACCCCGGGAGGATGCATATCGGGGTCTTTCTTTGTGATTGACCATATGGATGAACCATTGTTGCGTGTCTTAGGTACTGTGACCACCTGGTGCTGGGCACCACTGATGAAGGTCTTTAAATGCTTAGGTCCAGTATCACAAGCATGAAAGGCATTGCATATGACAATGGTATACCTGAACTTTACCATAGGTACTATGACGACCTGGTGCTGGGCACCACTGATGAAGGTCTTTTAAAGGCTTAGGTCCAGTATCACGAGCATGAAGGGTAAAGTTTATGGTAACGATAAAAGTAATGAATGAAATGACGAATGAATGAAAGTATGAACGAAAGAATGGCGAAGATAAAAATGATATTATCTGTATCTACGTATGATTTATGATCACATGCAATTGTAATGAAAGGTTTTAATGAAAGTAAAAGTATGTTTTATTATAAATCTATAACTCACTCACCAACGCTGACTTTTATGCATTTTCCAGTTGGCATGTAATGTTGCTGAGGATGACACGAGGCAGCTGCTCAGCTCTTTTGGATGGCATCCATTTATATATAAAGCTTTTGTGATGTAATACAACGATGAGATTTTGTAACCAACAAACGATGCATTTTTTTGCAAAAGTTTTTATGATGAAATGAAATGTCATTTTTGAATGTTTCCGCTGCAAATGTTTATTTAAAATATCTGTAAATGTATGTTATATGTGCAATGGTTGACGAGCTATGAGCGTCCCGGGAACGGGGCCTTACATAAAGGTTAAAGAAGATTGAAGAAGAGATTGTGAGTCCAAAACCAAGATCAAGGGTCTCAGCTTAAAACATCCTACTCACTCCAAAGGATCATGATGCTTTGGCACCCATACTTCATAAGAATCCTGAGTGGTTTGTAGAGCCTTCTCAATTAAAGCTACAAGAAGGGCTCACGACTTTAGAGATAATTAGGGGTGTATCTACTCCTCAGGGGAAAGTAGGTGTGAAAATTATTACCTGGAAGTATGATAGTGATTGGAATATGCACATGATTAAAAGGATCTCAGGGCTTGTTCAATTCTTCATGGAGTACTCTACTCTAATGAACTCCTTATAGAGATTCATCACTTAATAGAACTGACTAACTTGGAACTAATCAACCATCAAGCCATGTACAAAGGGTATGAATTTAAAGATATTCTGAAGATGTTCAAGAGAACCAGCAACTTCAAATCTCTAACAGCAATACATATTAGAAAAGTCATTTCCTTTCAAAACCATCTAGAGAAGAAAAGGAAGACTAAAGAGGTTGAGGAAGTAATGTTCGCTGAACTAAAGGTGAAGCCTACAAAGTGTTTGAAAAGGAAAATGGTGGCGGGAACTCACACTTCCAAACAAATCCCTAATGTGTTCTATGATGATAAGACTTATGATTTGGTGATTGAAAGGAAGTGGGGAGGTAATGAGGCATCAGAGATCGATTATTAAGTGGGTATGAAGTCAGATTAGTTGATGAATCATACATTCACTACATCTACACCTGGCACTTCAAAAAGATCAATAATAAGTTTGGAGAGGTTGATATGAATTTCTTCCATAAGTGCATCAAGATCTTGAAGATGGCATATGACCGGATCATAGCCAAAAGAGAAAAAAGAAAGAAGAAAAAGACTTCTTTGCAATTGGGGAACATTGAGAAGCTGGAAGTTGATGCTGATGGGTCTCTTTAGATTCGTAGAGATGGGTTATCCATAGTGTCCATTTAGGAATCCATTTCTTTGAAACAACTTCTTGTTTAAGCCATCTACACACTAAGCCAAATTAAGATCCATGTCCTTAATAGAGAAAAGATGAATGATGCAACGGATTTCTCTAACATAATTAAAGTAGTTTTGGATCCTTCATTACCCGAACCTACTTCACCTCCTTCATCGGTCCAAGACCCTACGGAATCATTACAACCTCAACCACCATCAAACCCTTGAATAACATAGGCTATATAATCCTAAGGGGGAGTATTGTTAGTCGTTAGACCTTGAAAAGATAATACATGCCATATCAAGTGGTGGTTGATAGTTGTTATGCTTGTATTCTTCAATAAGTCCAAAAAAATATGCGGGTGATGACTTTTGAGAGAATACAAGTGTTGGCAATAAACATTTTTCTATGTGGATGACCAAGAACAAATGCTAACAGGTGTTTGTTCAACCACATATATAAATGCAGATAGCTAGAAAGAAATGCTACCAAGTATTTCACATCCGCCTTAACTAATGAGGATGCCCATCAACAAATGCGCATAGTGTTTGTTCATCCATATTTGTCAATGCTGATGATCAAACACCAATGCTGAAGACAACATAAAAAATGTTGATGAAGAACAAGTCATCCACATTAGTTAATGCAGATGAACAAAAGAAAATGTTAATAAGGCTTTAGACTTAGACTAGTTTCCTGATGTATAGTACAGGGGTAGTTTTATCATTTTGTAAAGGCCTTTTTGTTAGCCTATAAATAGAATAGAAAACCCTACTTTTTGGAATCCTTAGACAATCAGAATATTTTAGAATCTTTGACAGGCGTATGTTTTAGTGGTGTCTTGTTACTGTATTTTGCTAAACCCTAACATTCATTGTAACTTTTCACCATCATTAATAAAAAGTATTTATGAGTATTTCTATTATTCAATGATCTGTGAATATACAATTCTTCAATATAATTACTGACTCGATCATCATATCCGTACTTAGTTGATTTACATCAATTGGGAATATCATTCACACAACCCAGTCAATGCACACTCCCAACACTTTGAAAAGACTTAACCACTACACAAAATCGTTATTATGTAAATTCCCATGACAACCTTATAGTAATGAAATGAAACTATGCAGGACCAATTAAGGGAGGTCAATACAATCAGTCTCACAATGTGGAAAGTGTTAGAACACTTAACATATCAAATAGGGAATTGGGACTATATTTATGATATTGGAAAGAAATACAAGGTAGATTGCCTTTTGAATAAAGTATATTGCTCTAAAGTTATTTTACAAGTTTTACAAAGCATATAAAGAAATACAAGGACCTGAGATACTTTATACTACATCCTACAGCTAGTCATACTTTAAAAGCCAGCTAGAAACTTTAATCTAGACAACAAGATCAATGTAAAGTCAAAAGGTAGATTGCCTTTTGACTAGTGATTATGACATGCCGTAGCTCACATCCTAATATATTACAAAGTATAAAGTTACAGACTATAGACCTTAATGTTGTTAGGACCATTTAGGTACGGAGTACTAAATGATTTATGTGTATACCAAACCAAATTGTGCGGAATCCTATTTGATTGGCGATCCAATCAGTGAGAACGCAAGTATAATCAATCTAATAGTGAATCAAAATGCTATGAATGATTTCAAGATGATTAACTGTGATCTATGGACTTGGAACAAGTATTCTTGAGTCTCTGGATGGCTAGGGTACGATTATGTGCATAGGTATTCGAATTGTTATGTTTTTCCATGAATTAAGTGGTATTTACAGGTTAGTGTTTTCCATTAGTACAACTGAACCATTAGCATGGTTCAGTCGTGCGACTGAAGCAAGCGCTTGATTCATCCGCAGGACTGAAGATCCAGTCGTGCGACTGAGTCAATCTCATGTCATAATCGTGTGACTGATCCAGTCTTCTGGTTCAGTCGTGCGACTCGTCCAGTAGCATGAAGTATTCATGCGTATGGTCTATTAGCATTGTCCATTCGCATAAGAACTTCACACAATTAAGTTTAAACATGTTTCATTCATACACAATTAACATTATAAGCAACTATGCAAACAACCACAAACCGATATAGTTAGTTCAATACACAATTAACAATGAAATATTAAACATTATAAGCATAAACCACACATTGTATTTCATTCATACCCATTCATTAGATATATGTAAGACAAGAAAGACATTTTACATTGAGCTCCTAAACTAGGTACATATGTATCAACAAACTCCCCCTTGGACCTAGTTTACATCTATTGTCTAACATTCTTCATCAGCTCTTCAAATTTCGTGTACTTCTCCTCCCTTGTAACTCCTGCATGTATTTCGAATGCAAAGTAAAGTCTTATCACGTTTTGGAACTGGAGGGCTTGTACAATGTCTTGCATGTCATACAATAGTGGCCACTTGTATAAAGTGTAAACATCGTCAGAACACAAGTTAGTTAGCCACATTGGGTCAAATACCCTGATAGTTTCCATATTACCTTCTCTGTTAAGAATTATGACCGCCTCCCTGTTCTCCAATCATAGTACCACCACTTAAAATATGGAAGAAGTCCCGTGGCATTTCCCTTAAAGGGATTTTTGATATCGTGCGCGGAGGACTCCACTTTAGCACTATTTTTGGCTTGCCTGTAATGGAATCAACTTTAGACCGATATACCTTGTTGGTTGTTAAGGTTTGACGTTGACCCACCTAGTGTGGTAGTCTCTCTTCAAAGCAGCCTCAAACCAACCTAACATCTTTCTTGGGTCAGCATATAACAGCTTTAGCTTGGCCAGCTGGTTGAGCTCAAAACCAGGTAGAGTCTTTAGATTGTGTGGGAATCTAAAGTACTCTATACCCTTCTCTCTCATCACCACATACACATTAAGATCCTCAAAATAGGCCCACATGATAATCTTGCCTCACACCTTGTGATGCTTCTCCACTTTGTAGAGCTTGGTGTAGACACACGGTTTTGGAACAGTGCGTTGGGCTCGGATCTCTGCAAAACAGGCTGCCCATTCAGCCTTCTTGATGTCAACGTCAACGTCTGTGGCTTGGACTTCACCTTCTTTCTTTTCAGATTTGCTTTCCATCTGATCTAGTATATCAAAAGTATCACTAACGAGAGTATCTCCCAGATTGGGGACTGCATTTCCCTCTCTATCAGTATACTCAGGATAATGCTCCGTTGTAACGTCCTCGATCTCGAAGTCATCTACGTCATTCAGCTCGTCATCACTTGAAACTTCAACAGTTGGAGCATCCTTCACAATCTCGTTCGGATTTAGCTAGAACATCTCAGCAAGTTGCTCATCCATAAGGTCATGAACGATTTCTCCTTCTTCAGGAGTATAGCTTACTGACCTTCGGACGATGCCTTGCAAATCAAGAATCATTGTGAGTTGAGACTTGATTTGCTGAAGGGGAGCAACACCGTACTCATCTTGCTGAGATGATTGATCTGCTTGATTTAAAACATGTAAATACATCAACCATTAGTCAATAATCAAGACAGAGACATATCAAATATATATAAACATTAAATACATAAGTTTAATACATGATTCAATTACAAGATTTAAAATTACATAACATCTAAGCATTACTCTTATCCTGAATCATGTGATCTTCTACAGGCGGGGCTGATGTTGAGGCACCCTGATCCTGAGTCTTCTTGGTGTATCATCATCTCCTTCCTCATCATCTCCCCCATCTCCTGTACCATCCTCCTCCTCCTCCTCATCATCCTCCTCATCATCATCCACATCATCATCAACGTTATCACCATCGTCATCATCATCTCTTTCTCTTATCTTCAGAGGCTCATCCTTTATTCCTTTAAGCTTGAGCATTATAGTCTTTTTGGCAGCCTCCAACTCCTCTATCTTCTTTTCTGATAGGACTTTATTCTCCTGGAGTTGGGCAATCTCTGCACCTTGTGAAGCCATCTGCTGAGCTTGGTACTCAATCAGTTGGGCCTGCTGTGAGATCTGCTGTGTTTGGGTAGCGTTTTGCTCCACAAGCTGACGTATTTGGGTAGCTCTCTCCTCATCAGCAGCCCACAGCTTCAGCACCATTCTGTTTAGTGCTGACAGCTGATCCTCTACCCTAACAGAAGGTAAGGATGATCTGGTAGTGAATATCAGGTGGGATGATGGTCCGGGTTAGTGGCTAGTGGTGATGATGGTGGAAGTGGTGAATATGGGTGGTGGTGTATGAGTGGGTGGTGATGGGTAGGCTGTAGTGGTGGTGGAAGTAGTGTAGATGGGTGGTGGAGTGGCTGTAGTAGTGATGGTAGGTGAGGTGGTAGTAGTGGTGGTGGTAGCTGTGGTGGTGGGTGAGGTAGTAGTAGTGGTGGTAGCTGTGGTGGTGGGTGAGTGAGTGGTGGTGGTAGATGTGGTGGCAGCGGTGGAAGAGGTAGTAATCAACGTGAACCTCCTTCTCTTGGGCTTCATCCCGTGGGGATGAGCCATCCTCTTCTTCCTCGTACCCTTTGAGGCGGATGCTCCCCCTGGATGTTGGGTTGATTTGGGGTGTAGGTTGGATCAGTCATAGTCTCCCCAAACCCGCCCGGGCGTTCACCAACCACCCGAATCCCTCATTCGGTGGCAACCACCTTGTTGCCCATCGTTCGAGTGAACGGCTCATCATAACTCTCCACCTCCTCATCATGTCTGAAATCCTTAAGGAATCCAACTGCCTCTGCTCCTCCTAGGGTGGATGGTGGAGCTGGTATATCAGTAGTAGTGGCCCTAGATTGGGTGGGGCCAGCATCTCCACCATCACCGCTATCATCACCATCAGAGTCATTGGATGGTAGAGCAATCTGCTCAACGTCTAAGTCACTCTCCTCGTGACGCCACTTTCGTCGAGCTGGCGCCACATAGTCTTCTCTCGCTAAGTGCCCAAACAGCCTCTTTACAGGGGGCTTTACCTGCTTGCCCCTGTAGACCTTCATTCTCACAAGAGTGGTGTCATCCATGATCTCGAGATAGACAGTGTCATGACTCTCCTAAGGCAGTGAAGGAAGCTTCTCGTCTATGATCATCTGCAACAATCTCGGGTATATGCAGAAGACTTCCTTGCCTTTGGCCTCTAGATTCTCGATCAAATAGCAGAATATCATGTTGGAGAAGCTGAAGGTTTGATTCAGCACCAGTGCCACGTAGGCATTCTGGATTTGGTCCGATAAATCATCAAATCCACCCCTTAGTGAAGCAATGCACTTTAGAAAGACATGAGCTAGGTACTTCAACTGGGGATACAGGTTGCTTTTATTGAGCACACCTGCATTGATGTTCCCAGTGTACCTTATCGGTAGAAAGCATCCCTTTACTGTAAGTGGATGTAGTCTGGTTGGGTAGGCAACATCATCTCCCAAATCCAGTACCCATCTCAGATCGGCTGGTGAGACCTCAATCTCCTGGCCAAAGATGGTGCTACGAATATTGTAGGGCTTAGTTGATCTGTAAACATATGCACCTTCCCAGAAGGCCTGCTGTATAGACTGATAGGGTGTGTAGGGTGTAAATATCGCTTGATATATCCTCAATCTCCTTAGAAATGCAATAATGCCGACAAACTCAGCAGCATTCCGAGTGGTGGCATCCAAGTGAGCACAAATATTGTGCTTGGCGTTGATGATCCACCTATCAGCCATGATTCTGTAACACAAGACACATGCATATTAGATCAGCACATAACAAAATCCATTTCACTTTAAACTGTTTGAGATCAGTCTGGTTCAATTGGGCGATTAAACCATATGACTGAGTTCAGTCGGTTGATTTGGTATGCGACTGATTTCAATCGGGCAACTTAGCATGTGACTGAGCATGCGACTGAGTTCAGTCGGGTGACTCATCTCATACGCCTCGTTCATTTGGCAACTGAGTCATTCGCCCAGTTCAATCGTGCGATTGAAGTTCATTTGGAGTGACCAGTCACATACTTCTCCGTTCGACATGTTTATCCTGAATCTAAGTCAATAATTGCAATTAGACGTGGTGTTCAGGTTCTTTAGACTCGCAGGATTGTTAACAGTTGCTATATGCCTTTTATTTTACCCAATTTGTCTTTTATTTGGTCTGCTTGTTAGTCAACACTTATTTATTGATTTTAAACTATTTGGGCCTATTAGGGTTTTGTTTCACCGTGCATTGTGTGCGATTAGGGTCGCTTATTACCTGCAGAAGATGTAAGAACTCGTCAGTAACACAATGGTGAAGTGAAATTGATCTAATCAGATTTGGGCAGAGTAACGGTACTATGGGGCGATTTTAGGCCGATTGAGGGGTGATGAACATATGCGACCGACTTGAGCCCTATTTATACTAAATCTGATTTCAATCGGTCGACTGGGTCCATTCGCACTTTTCAAGCGTGCGATTGGAGCTTAGTCGTGTGATTGGCTTAGTCGGTCAAATTCAGTCGGGAGACTATGTTTCAATCGGGTGACTAACTCAATCGGTCACCCATTCATGCGATTGATTCATTCTTGTGATCCAATCGTGTGATTTTACTCATGCTTATGGTCAATCGCATGCTGGCCCATATGTGTGGGTTAATAATGCGATTGGGCACATACGTACGGGCCAATCGTACGGCTGGTCCATACTCATGGTCCATTCGTGTGAATGGATCATACTCATAATTTTGACTTTATGACCATTTGACACTTAACCCCTTTTAAATTTTGATTAAACGTTTCGAGCATTCAATCATCTTAGACATGACCATTATAACTTAGACAATTTGATCACCTCAAACGTGATCCTTTTAAAAGAATTCGTCACCTCAGACGTGATCCTTTTAGTGAGTGATTCCCGGATTGACTTTCGATGCATAGTCCGACATTTAACTGATAAACTAACTAAAATTTACTAAATTAAACAACTATAAATAAACCAAATCTAAAACATATTTTTGTAATTTTGTGTGAGGTTGAACTCCTAAGATAAATATCTAGCAGTTTTATTTCTCGAACAGTACAACTTTGAGTTATTTTGACCATAGCTGGAACGATTCATTATGGAATCATACAAGTTTGTCAAATAATTAGGGACATTATACCAAAACCTTTTGAGGCAAGATTCTTGTTTTCATCGAGAGTCATTAGCAAGTCTAGGAAATCATATTAGTGCTACAAGATGTACATAGTGGTTTTGACTTTCAAGAGTTACAACAATGATGATTTTCAGTATACTTGTCCTCTTAAATCCATACACAGACTTTTGACACAGATTGGTAATGATTTTAGGTTTAATTATTTCAACAAGCATTTGTGGATCCCATGCTTATATGGTAATCAACATTCTTCAAGAGATTTTTGAGCGGTCTACGGGTAGTATTCAAGAAGAAACTATTCTAGAGCTTTCAAAGAGATTCTAAGCCTCAGGTCAGTGCCACCACATAGTAGAGAGGTGCAAAAAACAATGAATTCTAGAAATTTAGGTTATGCTTATCGTCAGGTCACTGCCACCGCACAGCATAGAGGCACACAACCTAGCTTCTTGATTGAGCAATTATTTTCTTTTTGCACAGAGCGCACCAACAACATGGGTTATTAGCTTGATTGCATTTTTCAATTTTCATGTGCTTTGCTCACTAATATGTTTATCCGCACACATTTGTGGCGTTTATTTTGCTCGTCACCCCTTATTGGAACTTCGTTGATTGTGTTAACCAGGGATAAGATGATAACCCACAACTTGTTGAACAACTTAGTTTTAACTTAACATCACCAACAAGGTCTATTAATCTATTGTGTTGAATCTACCGACATATCATTAGATGGTCTAGCAACCTCTAGGTCTACATTCTCCATGTTACCTTAGTAGCAGCTAGCTTAACTATCATTTTTCCTTTTATGTTGCTTAGACATCTCAGATTTATACTTTGAATTCTGCATTTTGAACAATTTATTCTTTTAAAGTCCCAAACTATTTGTTCCTGTGTACTATCATATTCCATAGTCATTGAATCGGTATCACAGATATAATCTCATTTCTCTTAGCTAGACTATCCATTTCCCTCGTTTTTTTTAATTAATACTAGTCTAACTGCAGGACCGTTGAAGGCTTGCAATTTACAACACAACAACACAATGAGGAGAGTAACTCAAACTTAATCAAACAGTAAACTGGATTAACCACAAGATGATACTTAGAACACAAGTAATTAATGAGACAGAACCAAAAGAACACAACACAAGGAAATGGGTTTTCAAGATTGCAGTATATTGCTTTCTCAGGTTCTATTACAAGCGTTACAAGGTATATCTTAAGTTACAAGAACACGAGAATACTTATA
>BJCM01228073.1:0-13851 GCA_018326385.1 Flaveria bidentis
TAGTCATTTTGTAAAAAGGCAACTTGTCTGCCTATAAATAGAATAGAAATCCTCGTACCTGAGGTGACATAGATAGACAATTAGAATATTTTGTATCAAACATTCTCTAGGTGCATTATTACTGTTTTTGCTATAACCCTAGCATTTATTGTAATCAATCACCTTCATCAATATATACAAAGCATTTATGAGTTTATTTTTGCATTAAAGTTTATTGATTGTTTGTTTCCGCCATTCAATCTCTGAGTTGATCGCTATATTTGATCCTAAGTTTACCTTTCGTTGGATAACCAGTTTCGCCCAACTTTCGTTGGATAACCATGTCTATGAAACTACCTGCAAAACTATAGTTTCACAGGGAATCTTCATAGTTTCGCTGGACGACTACGCAATTTCGACAGATGAACCCTTAATTTTACAGAACGGGCTGAAAATTACGAACCAATCCATTTTTTACCCAAAACTTCAATCTTTGACATCCAAAACCTTGGTTTATCACCCAATAAGCTAATATCTAAACTTCTTACATGTTTTGTTACACAAAAACATGACTTTTCGGTGAATCTTTGCCACTTTCAAACACCCAAGCCCTAGAATTCGGGTTTACATCAAAATGAAAGATTAAATGATGTTTCTTACCTGGATTCTTTGTGTTTTCTTGTTGTTTGGGTGCCCGCAAACACCGATCTTCAATCCCGTATAGAATAGAAATCCTCGTACCTGAGGTGACATAGATAGAAAATTAGAATATTTTGTGTCAAACATTCTCTATGTGCATTATTACTGTTTTTGCTATAACTCTAGAATTTATTTTAATCAATCACCTTCATCAATATATACAAAGCATTTATGAGTTTATTTTTGCATTAAAGTTTATTGATTGTTTGTTTCCACCATTCAGTCTCTGGCTTCATCACTATATTCAATCCTAAGTGAGATTCTCATTCTCACAAACCAGTCAATTGGCATCAGAGCTTTGACTCTCGGTTCTTTTTCAGATCTACCCAAGATCTGAATAGAACTTGATTGATCTGGTGATTGAGTTGCTAATAGAGTGTTCTATTACCTCTATTTAGTAAACAAGCAGATATTACTCATCAACAATTACTGTTCAAGCTCTTTCTTTCAAGAATACAACAACAATCTTCATTCTCGAAGCTGGGAACAGTTGATATAGCAAAAATTAACAACAAGAAACTCAGAAAAGTAACAGATCTTATTCTAAAACTTGTTTTGGACGATTTGGACAAGTTGGACTAATTGAACCCTCAAAACTCATCTAATCTATACTTAAACAAGTTAATACTAACTGTTAAAATGGATTCTCATAGTTTTTCAGAACTTGGCCATACACCTAAACCTCCTATGCTTAAACATAGGTCTGAGTTTAAGCAGTGGAAAATCAGATTCAGGAATTACATTATAGGTGTAGATCCTGACTTTTGGATCTCAATATATAAGGGGCCACACATCCCTATTACTCTGTCTGTAGATCAAGCTGCAATCTACAAGACAACAAGAATACCCATTGAAGATCTAACTCTTGATGATGAAGATTACAAGAAAATCAAGATTGACTGAAAGCGTACTTTATCCTGACTCAAGCACTCAAGATGGATGTGCTGAAAATATTGGAGAAGTATAGTACTACCAAAGCAGTATGGGATGCACTGCTAATTATATGTGAGGGAAGTAGTGAAGTTGCAGAGATTAACAAGGATGAACTTGTTAATCAGTATGAAACATTTCATCACTCCAAAAGGGATTCATATCTAAACAACTGCACAGATTTGTATAGTTGGTAAATGACTTGGAAATCATGGGTGTCACTTACAACGTCAAGGAGTTAAACAAAAGAATGCTACACAGACTTCCAGAGACCTGGAAACAAAATGTGACAATGTAAAAGAACACTCTTGATCTTGATAGTACAACTCTGAACATAATGATAGCAAAGATAGAAGCACCGGAGCTAGATAAAGGAAGCAGAAACTTAGGAGGACCCAAAGTGATTAAGGCATACAAATTTCCATGAGAATCTCACTCTATGGAAAATGTCTTCATTACCAAGGAGGATGATTTCATCTCTTCCAGAGATAAACTAAAAACCACTAGGTTCATTGCAACTCCACCAATTAATCATCCATCAACATCATCCAAAGCAACAGGATTCACTGCAACTCCTACAAACACTATTGATGACACAAGATCTAAAGAACAAAAGGCAACTTACAATACCTTTGTTGCAAGTTTTAAAGCCAACTTGGGAGGAAGACTCACATTAGCTCATCTAATCCAGGAAGACCTAGAAGAAATGGATCCAGATGATGTAGAAGAAATGGATTTGCAATGGCAAATGGCAATGATTGCTATGAGAGAAAAGAAGTTTTTCAGAAAAGGTAAAAAACTCAGCCTTAATGAAAACACAAAGCTTGGATATGATAAATCCAAAGTGAAATGCTTCAACTGTGGCATGACTGACCACTTCTCAATAGAATGCAATGCCCCCAAAAGAAACAACTATCAACAAAATTCTCAGAGCCAGTCATCCTCACAGACAAACTCAAGCTTTCAATCCTCCAATCATTAGCAGCAGTATCATCATCCACAACAACATCAATCATATCAAAATCAACCTCAACTAACAAACCAAGCTCATGGAAGCAGTCGATCAACGTCAAATGCTCTTGTGATTAAGCAAGATGGAGTATGTGACTAGAGCCTGTATGCAAAGGAAGTCAAGCCTCAATTTCAAAATCATGCACTCATGGCTCACATCAACGATGGTCCATCTCCTATGCCTTCTTAGGTAAAATCTAACCTGTGTAGTGAAAAATGCATTACTAAACTACAAGGTTATAGAGAGCATAACCATAAACTTGCAGACAAAATAAAAGAGGAAAAGGTTAAGTTAGAGATGCTCAATAGAGAAATAAAAGGCTTTGAAATCCAAATAAAATCTCTCATCTCTGACATTGAAAAATTACATGGAGAAAATTACACTCTTGCAGCTAATAATAAGCAACTGATTGAAAAGTGTGCTCAATCTAAAGCTGAACATACACTTACAGAAGTGAAACTGGAAAAGTTTTAACTGCCTTCAGTCAAGCTGCAAAAGATGCTTGATTCTTAAAAGGATCCCAAAGACATGTCTGGGATCGGGTATAACTCTTGTCCTCCACCATATAATGACAACTACACTGTCATGCCTGACTCTTTTACACTCAATGAGAACATTGAACCTAACGCTATTGAAACAAAAACAATAGTAAAACAGATCACTAATCCTCTAAACCAACCAAATGCTTACATTGAAACAAATAAGGATAAAATCAGATTAGGACACCCAGTTAAAATCAAAGAGTGTTCAGACAAGGCAGTGAGTGTGATCAAACCCACAAGTCCAATTAAAGCAATTGTTCCTTTTGTGAAATTCATACCTGTTGTTGCAAAAGGTAAAAAGAAATTTGTGAAGTTAGTGAAACCCTCTGCTGAAAGCAGTTCTGATAATGAGATTATGTCTCAAAACAATTCACTCAAATCAGACAAGGGTTCACTGCAAAAGAAACAAAAGAGCTCACTGATTTCAACTTGTAAAACTATGTCCGACCCTTAATCTTCAAAATTAAGATAGGGAGTTGGTTTTTGACATATGTAACAAGGAACACATTGATCAGTTTGAGAAAGAAGTACAAATAGGTTGAAGAAACAAAAACAACCAAGAAAATCTAACAAAAGTAGCGTTGTGAAGTAAGCTACAAAAGGGACTGAGTTTGATTCCTCCCCTAAGAAAAAGAAAGTGACTCAACTACAAATAATACCAACTGAGTCCCACAAATCAAAATCTGAGTCAAGAAACAAACAAATGTATTGTGACATTTGTGAAATGTTCAATCACAAAACAAAAGAGTGCTTTTACAATCAATATTGCTTTATCTGTGACATGAACAATCACTCCACCAAAAACTATTATTTTAACAAATAATGTTCAGTCTGTGATATGAACAATCACAATACATCTGATTGTTACTTCAATCAGAAGGGAGTGAGAATTGCTCAGAACAAACCCATCTCAACATCATCATCTGGTAAACCCCACGTCAGGAGTCATTTGCCCTCCAATAAATCTAAGACATCTAGATCACACAATGATAGTAGTGACACAAAAGAAATATGGAAGAGTCAAAGAAACAACCATTACATTGTTAAGAAAAAGTTTGACCATCCATAACCTAAAATGATTTTTGACAATCAGAAACGGTTTAAATTTTTTCAAAAGAATAAAGATCAAAGATTTCACTACTCCTTTGACTCTTCAGTTGATGATGAAGAGATGACTCCAGCAAAATATAAGCAATCTCCAAGGTCACCTCTAAATAGATCACAATTTAGAGGAAAATATCAAGAGGTCACCATAATGGATAGGAACGGGAAACTCAAGACCATCATGGCTTGGGTTCCACATTCTAATTAGTTCTATTGTACTTGCAGGGTCTTCCATATAAGTCCAACAGCCTATGGTATGTGGACAATGGATGTTCCCGACACATGACTGGAGATCGTTCCCTCCTACATGACTTCAAGCAAATACAAGGAACTACTATGGCATTGGGAGGAGATTCACAAAGTGAAAGAATTACAGGTGAAGGATCTGTGACAAATGAGATGATGAGCTTTGATAGAGTGAACTACCGTGAACAACTAAACTTCAACCTTCTAAGCGTGTCTCAGATCTGTGACAAGAAATATTCAACTCACTTTACCGACACTCATTGCTACATTCTGAAATCGGGATTTCAGATCGCTGAAGAATGGGTTGTTCTAAAGACCCCGAGGAAGAATAATACTTATGTCTTAAACATGAATTCTACAACACCTATAGAAGAAGCATGTCTTTTGTCAAAAACATCATTTGATGAGTCCCAGCTTTGGCACAGACGTTTGGGGCACACAAATTTCAAAAACATGAACAGATTGGTCAATGGAAACCATGTCATTGGTCTTCATCAAAAACAATTTCATTTTGTTGATCACTGTTTAGCGTGCCTCAAAGGAAAACAAAATAAATCTTCTCATAAATCCAAGCTGGTGAACACAAACAATACTCCATTGAAGCTACTTCACATGGATCTATTTGGACCAACTCATGTTATGAGCATTGGAAAGAAACAGTATTGTTTGGTGATCATTAATGACTTTTCAAGATATACATGGGTCTTCTTCTTACTTGATAAAAATGAGGCATCCCAAATAATTCAAAACTTTATCACAAAAATTGAAAACCAACTTGATCATAAGGTCAAAACAATAAGAAGTGATAATGGTACTGAATTTAAAAATAAGGACTGAGTTCATTTTGTGCAACCAAAGGCATTGCTCATCATTTTAGTGTAGCTAGAACTCCTCAACAAAATGGGATAGCTAAAAGGAGAAATAGAACACTAATTGAAGCAGCAAAAACAATGCTAGGCTATGCTAAACTACCTACTACCTTTTGGGCAGAGGTAGTTAACACATCGTGCTTTGTGCAAAATCAAACTCTAATTGTAAAAGAAAGCAACATGAATCCATATGAACTGCTCTTTTATTGAAAACTATTCATTAGATTTCTTAAATTATTTGGTAGTCAGGTCTCAATATTAATCACCCGAGACTATTTGGGAAAGTTTTCATCTAAGTCTGATGAAGGATTCCTTGTAGGTTATTCTTCTGTTTCAAAGGCTTACAGAGTGTTTAGTCCTAGATTAAACATTATTGATGAATCAACAAATGTTCAATTCAAGGAACATTCATTTCCCAAATCTACAAATGGTCCTGACTGGTTGTTTGATATTGACTCATTTACAAAATCATTTTATAAATTTCACTTGTCTGATGCAGGAAATCTACATTCAGGTGAAACTTCTTCATTTGTAGAAAGAATAGATGACTTTCCACTAATTCCTCCTACATTTGCTGAATACATGAATGAAGATGTTCCTTTCCAAGCTGATCCCATCAGACAACCATCACAAAACCAGAGTGTTTCAACTGAAGGAGGTCTAAGCCTGTTACCATGACACTTAGAAGATCAGTCAACAGAGATCAGAAATCAAAAACAAGCTACTCCTCTAGCTGAAACACAAAGAACATCGAATGATGGAAGCAATCAAAGTGCTACTGAAACCTGATATTCCTTAAACAATCATGGGTAATGCTGCCTCATCTCTTCTTTAGTCTCCCACGTAGACTCAAATCTCTTCATGTGCTTCCACTGTACATGCACAAGAGGAACCACTTTATTCCTCAACCTCTTCTCTTTACGATCAATGATTGCCACTGGTTGCTCCACATAGTTGAGCCGTTAATCTACCTCGATATCCTCCAGTGGTACGATCATATTCTCGTCTGCTAAGCACTTTCTTAGATGAGATACATGGAATGTCGGATGAATTTCACTTAACTCATCTGGTAAGTCCATATAGACCACCTCTCCTACTCGAGCAATAATTCAGAAAGGCCCTATGTATCTCGACTGAATATGGTGCACTTCATCTTGTATAGATAGTGCCTCCATATCTTTAATGCAAAAACCATGGCTGGTAGCTCCAAGTTGGGTGTGGGATAACTGACCTCATGAACTTTCAACTATAGGGATGCATAGGCTATAACATTTCCTCTCTGCATCAACACACATCCCATCCCCGAGTAGGAAGCATCGGAATAAACCACCAAATCTTTGCTTCCACCTTTGCCGGGTCCACCATAATCCCACCGGGATTCACTACATGACCTAAAAACTAAACCTTGCGCAACCAGAATACGCACTTGTAGAATTTAGCATACAACCTCTCCCTTCTCAACGTCTCCAACACCTCTCGAATGTGACCGGCATGCTCGTCCTCACTCTTGAAATAAATCATGATATCATCGGTAAACACAATCGCTGATTTATCCAACATCGGCCGACACACTCGATTCATTAGATCCATAAAAACAGCTGGCGCGTTGGTCAAACCAAAATACATATCAAGAAACTTGTAGTGTCCCTAACGCGTGCGAAAAGCTATTTAGGAATGTCCTGCTCTTTCACCTTTAGCTGATGGTAGCCCAATCGAAGATCTATCCTCGAAAACCAACTTGCACCTTGAAGCTGATCGAACAAATCATCCATTCTCGGTAAGGGGCACCAATTCTTCATTGTCAACTTTTTCAGCTCATGGTAGTCGATAGACATCCTCATACTACCATCCTTCTTCTTCACAAATAAGACCGGAGCACCCCAAGGAGAAATACTCGGTCTAATGAACCCCTATCAAGCAACTCCTGTAGTTGCTCCATCAATTCCTTCATCACAGTCGGAGCCAACCGATATGGCGCCTTAGCAACAGGTTGGGCACCTGGTATCAAGTCAATCTGGAACTCCATCCCGTGGTCTGGTGGCACTCCTGGTAAGTCTTCGGGAAACACGTCTGGAAAGTCACACACAACCGGTACATCGGTCAGTTGTGTTGTTGGCGTATCCACGTCCTTTACGTTGGCCAAGTAGGCACTATATCCACGCCTCATGCAATTTTCCAGCCACCGCCATCGAAATTGCCTTCGGAATCGTATTGACTCAATCACCGTAAACTGTTACCGTATTCCTATTAGGTGCTGTCAACTGAATCATCTTCTTGCGACACACAATGTTCGCCTCGTAGTCCACCAACCAATCCATTCCTAGGACTATATCAAAACCGCCTACAGTCATCACAATTGGTCTAACAGGAAAATTATGACCTTCTAATTCAATGTCACAACCTTCTATCATCTTAGAAATCCTGGTAGACTTACCTATGGCAGTTTCTACGTCAAAGGGCATATCTATACTCTTACTACTACCAGGGAATTTAGCACAGATTCAGCAGAAATAAAACTTTTACTAGCACCAGAATCAAATAACACAGAGGCTAAAATTTGGTTTACTAGAAACATACCTAACACAACATCGGGGTCCGTCCTAGCCTCCTCCTTCATCATCGTGAACGTTCTGGCACTCACCCTCTGTCCTTCTTCTCCAGCCTTCTTCGCTCCTGATCCTTCAGCCCTTAGCTTCTTACAGTCCCTGCTCATGTGGCCATTCTCTCCACAGTTCTAACACCTTACAACCCCACATTCTCTAGCCACATGACCGGGCCTCCCACACTTGAAGCAGAGGTTTGATCCCCACCTACACTTTCCAGTATGCCCTTTAGCACACTTACCACACTTCCTCTTCTCCACACCGGACGAAGTTACACGTCGGTCATCCGTCCTGGCAACCTTATTATTTTGAGTGTAACCCCTATGTTCAGCCCGCTTTCCGTTCCAATTCTTGTCGCCGCTACCTTTCTTGTTCACTTCAATCGCGGTCGTCTCCTTCACCGCCCTAATTACCTCAATCACTATAGACGGCAAAATCACTTGCATGACCTGTTGAACTCCCTCTGCAACAGCCTCTTTCAATGTGGTCCTCAGACTAGCATTATCATCACCGCCTTCCGGGTGATGGATCTTGGGCTCTTCGAGTGCCATTTCAGCAGCCTTAGCCATGCTTCTCAAGACACGCGGTCCAGCACCACATCCACCACAACCTTCATCTGACGAAACCTTCGGAGATCTACCACCGGCCATCCTCAACACACACACTGAAAGATTCAAAAACCAACACGGTCATTCAAGGGAACACCTTAGTTTATGTCAAGTATAGTAAGTCCCTAATTACAGTGGCCAGTTGTGATTAGCCACTAACTTTACTCTTCATACCCCAAGCATTACCTATCCTGACTACATCAGCATCTATATCTACCAGCAACACATAACCATATAACAATCGCATGTAATACTGGTTAACATTAAGAAAATATCTAATGGAGCGCATCTACTCGGACTGGCATCCCTTCCCTTTCCGTCCCATTTTCAGTTTAAATTAAGGCTTATTTTGAAAATTTATCCGTTTCACTTAAACTTTGGCTCTGATACCAACTTGTAAGGCCCCGTTCCTGGGACACTCACAGCTGGTCAATCATCGCACATAAAACATATATTTTCATTAACTTAGAGAAATCATTGCAGCGGAAATATTTAAACATCCAATTCATTATAATCACTTTTGCAAAATAATACATTGTTGACTGGTTATAAAACATCGTTATTTGCATTACATTACAAAAGCATCATATTTCTATCAAATGGATGCCATCCAAAAATGACAAGTAGCTGCCCCGTGCCATCCTCGGCAATGCTCACCTGCCAACTGGAAAATGCATAAAAAGTCAGCGTTACTAAGTGAGTTCTTGTTTTATAATAAAACATACTTTATCTTTCATTTAAAACCGTTATTTACAATCATACGTGATCATGCACAATACATACACATAGATAATATCATTATTATCTTCCTTTACTGTTCATCACATACTTTCTTTAACTCTTTCCTTCTTTATCACTATCTGGATCAGTGTCATCAGCTATGCCCCAAACAAATGGGGTACTGGGCCAAAGTTCATAAATGACTTCCACAACGTAAATAGCCCAGCACCAGCACCGGCGTAAGCGACAAAGATCCTAACTGTATACTACACCCCCAACATTATGCATAAATTAGGTACCGGACCGAAGATCATAAATGACTTCCACACCGCAATAGCATGGCACTAGTACCAAGGTGAGTAATCACTATAAACCAACCGTATACTACACCCCCAACATTATGCATAACTCGGGTACTGGGCCGAAGATCATAAATGACTTCCACACCGCACATAGCCTGGCACCAGTACCAAGGTTAGTAATCACTATAAACCAACTATATACTACACCCCCAACATTATGCATAACTCGGGTACTAGGCCGAAGATCATAAATGACTTCCATACCGCACATAGCCTGGCACCAGTACCGAGGTGAGTAATCACTATAAACCATGTACCACACCATTGGTCAGTCACAAAGACTGGAACCCCTGCGTGTATCTTTAAGGGTTAGCTTTACCATATGCAGTTGAGCTTACGACATTTTAGAGTCGTGCACCTCTGTACATATTGCTTGCAAGCCTCTCTCTCTATACTTTCTCTTTCATTAATGCATGCATTCTATCATTACGTTCCTCTTTTCATTATCTTCCACTTTACGTTACATAATACTTTCATTTCATTCATTAACATTCAACGTAAAGCCACGGGAAAATAAACATAAATAATAAGGAACATCAACATAATCATGCAAATCATCATACACATGCATGCATACAAAACATACATCACACATACCATCATGCATAACATCATACATACATCATCATCATCATACATCATCATACTATGCCCATCACATCATCTATGACCTTAAAAGTCAGCTTACATAAACCCCCGGGAACCTCCCAAGTCAAAGCCTACATTTCACTTTTCCCCAAAAATTCAGAAAATATTCTAAGTGTTCATCCGCATTTCTTTTTTTCATCCGCATTTCTTTTTGTTCATCTGCATTTCTTTTTGTTCATCCGTATTTCTTTTTATTCATCCGCATTTGTTCATCCGCATTAACTTTTGTTCATCCGCATTTGTCAATGCTCATCCACATTTCCTCTTTACTCATCCGCATTGACATTTACTCATCCGCATTTGTCAATGCTCATCCGCATTTACTCTTTACTCATCTGCATTGACTTTTACTCATCCGCATTTGTCAATGCTCATCCGCATTTCCTCTTTATTTATCCGCATTGACTTTTACTAATCCGCATTTGTCAATACTCATCTGCATTTCCTCTTTACTCATCCATATTGACTTTTACTCATCCGCATTTGTCAATGCTCATATGCATTTCCTCTTTACTTATCCGCATTGACTTTTACTCATCCGCATTTGTTCATCCCCATTTGCAACACTTAGGCAAATTCTAAAACTTAGGCGCATGAGCCATGTTTGGGCGCATGAGCAGTCCCATTTGCACCTAAACAACAGATTCAGTCCCCAAACACCATCTATCATGTTCTAAGCTTAAACCTTACATTCTAAGCCATAGAAACACAACCAAAACATCATCAAACATGAACATAGTCCAAAATCAAACCATACTCGCAACATACACACATTCATACATACGGGTATGAAACCCTAGTTTTATAAAAACGTTCATTCATGCATTTCCAGCCCCAAAATCAGTTAAAACAGGTAAAAGAGGGGTTCTAGAACTCACCTTAGTAGCCTCTTTGGGTAAGACTTACTTCAAAGCCCGATTGCTACAAGTTCTCACCTAGAAACCCACTTGAAACACACACCCGAACGCACACAACATACATATGCACACAACCGAGGATGTAACCAGTTAAGAACATCTTAAACATACGAATTCCTACCTTGAATTCGACCTTCTGCTCCTGTTCTTCTTCAAGATCCAGATTCTGCACTTTCTCTCTCTAAAACATCCGATTGTTATGTGTTTAGAAAGAGTGATGGGCAGCCATCACCTTTTACAACCACTTTTCCAAACATTTTGTCCTTTTGGACACTTTTTACCCTTCAACTTGGGTAAAATATATTTTCTTTCTTTTTCTTCACTTAATTATTTCTTTACTAACTTTAAAGGAATAACCGGGTGTTACAGTGAAACTCTTTACATTGTTTTAACCTGATGTGTCGGACTTTTAAACTGATAATGAACTTAGAACCCTAGGTTAACAAAGAACACCCAAAATCAGAGTTATTCCAAGAAAAGATGACCACTTTCCACTTCAATTAACATGCAAACTTAGTATAATATGATTCAATCTGAAAATCTCAAAGTTATGTTAATCTCATGAACAGAGCATCATGAAACCAAAAATGTTGAAATCAAAACTTGAAATAATATCCAATTAATAGTCAAAAACATCAAAATTTGTTCTTCAAACATGAAAAATCAAATAACAATGAGTATTCATGACAGTATCTCAATCTGAAATAATTCCTATGGAACAGTACCCTCAAATGTTCATATTTGACCCTCAAAAGTCAAAATGATGAATGTTGCTTGAAGTAGTACATATATTATCATTAATCTAACTCATATGCCTCTAATGCAGGGTACATGGCTGATCTCTCGTGGAGCAAGCTCCACAACGTCAGTGGTTTTCTAGACCCTGATCTACCCTAGGTTGAGGGGCTTAGAGACATGATCAGATTCATCTCCATAATAAGAGTGGCTTATGCTATCACTGTCAGACCTATCATGTATGAGAAACTCAAAAGGTCATCCTGGAACTTTGCTGAAGTGATAGAGGCTGATGGTGTTAAGTCTTTATCTGGAAGCATTGATGATGAGCATACACTAACCATAACTGAAGAAACTGTGAGATGATGTCTGCAGTTTGGTGATGATGCAGATGCACCAATTGAGCTAGAAGATGATGATATTACTACTTCCTTTGCTGAGATAGGATATAAAGGAGGTTTTGAAGGAAAACAGATTGTGAAGGGATTGGTAGACTTGCCATGGAGGTTTTTGATCCATATTTTTCAGCATTGCCTATCAAAAAGGAAAACAGGATGGAATGATATCCCTGTTATTACTTCATCATCAATTTGTGCTTTGTGCACAAATAGGCCATTCAATATGTCAGCTTATGTCTTTAATGGGCTAGTATCCAACATACAAGAAGGAAGGAGGTACAAGCTCTTAATGTACCCAAGGTTTATCCAATGTCTTATCAATGAAGCCTTCCCCAATCCAGTGGTTGATGGACTAGTTCTAGATATTCCATACTATGATGCTAAGTCATATAAATACATTAAGAAGAGGGATCCTAGAAATTTCTACAGTGGAGATCACTCTCCTCTTCTGCCTTGGATGATCCAACAAATCAATCCTGATGAACAAGGTGAAGAACAACATGCTCTAGCTGATGAGCAAATATAAGAACAAACTGATCCTCTACCTATTCCATCTCCATAAAGAACCCCACTACAAACACCTCACACCTCACACCTCACAAATTCCATCACCAAAAAGAACCAAAACACCTCACACCTCACAAATTCCATCTCTAAAAAGAACCCCAACACCTCATAGCTCACAAATACAATCTCCCCAAACATAGCCCATTACATCTCCACACTTATCTCCTCTTCACCATTCACCTATCCAATCAGCCCAACCATCTCCAATGTCTACAGAACCTGTTGAGCTTTATGACTCTGCTAGCTCTTCAGAAAGATCCAAATATCTTCTCATAAGGAGGATAATCCCAACCAAATGCATGTCAAGAAAGCTGTCTCTGAAGCTTCTCCATCTGAGAGTTTTGTTGAATCTGGTATCAATAAACCGGATGAGAAAGGTGAAATGATTTCTAAACTTCTACAGAAAGTAGCAAAGATGGAAAGACTGTTAAACAGGAGATCAAGTGTCATTCAAGACAGATTTTTGGAACTAGATGAGAAGGAGGATGAGTTGAAATCATTGAAAGAAAAATATGATTCAGAGAAGAAAGAAAAAGATTTGGAGATTAAGAAGTTAACAGGTGCTCTTAATCAATCAAGAGAAGAAATCAGTGGCAATGTTGACACTCTTGCTATTCAAACCATTACCATGGAAGAGCAAGAGGAAATAATGGAAGAACAAGTAGAGATTATTACTAATTTGGAAAATCAAATTGAAAGTCAAAACAAAAGAGTTTCTGAGCTTGAGATGCTGATTGAAATTAAGAGAAAAGCTGAGGCTGAAGCAAGTGAAAGGGATGAGGAAAGATTTAGAGCTGATGAGATACAAACTTCTTCTAAAAGTGATGAAAAAGAAGAAGATACAAGTAAGTCAAAGAATGAAGAGTCAAGCCTAGAGATGGTGGTCTATTCTGAAAAATCAGCTGCTACACA
>BJCM01228080.1:0-19209 GCA_018326385.1 Flaveria bidentis
ACTAAGTTTGAACACATTTCTTAATCATTATTGACTAAGAACTATGCACAACAACCTCAAACCTATATAGTAAGTTCATTATACTTCAACACATAATAATACAATGAAATATTAAATATTATAAGCATCAACCACATATTATATTTCATTCAACTCATTCATTACATATGTGTAAGACATGACAAACTTTTACATTGAGAACATAAACTAGGTACATATATGTATCAACAAACTCCCCCTTGGACCTAGTTTACTATATTGTCTGACATTCTTCATAAACTCTTCAAATTTCTTGTACTTCTCCTCTCTTATGACTCTGGCATGTATTTTAAATGCAAAGCTGAGCCTTATGACATTCTAGAATTGGAGAGCTTGTACAATATCTTTTGCGTCATAGAACAGTGGCCACTTGTATAAAGTGTAGACATCGTCAGCAGACAAGTTGGTAAGCCACATTGGGTTGAGTACCCTGATAGTTTCCATTTCCCCTCTCTATTTAGAACTATGACCGCTTCACCCATCCTCCAATCATAGTACCACCATTTGAAATGTGGAGTGAAGTCCTGAGGTATTTCCTGTAAGGGAATCTTGGACATTGTGCATGGGGGACTCCACTTCAACATGACTTTAGGTTTTCCAAATATGGGATCCACTTCAGACCTACGAATGTACCTCTTCGGTTGTTCAGGTCTAAAGTTTACCCATCTGGTGTGGTATTCCTTCTTTAGGGCAGCCTCAAACCAACCTAACATCTTTCTAGGATTAGTATATTGCAGATTTAAGCATGCTAGTTGGTTGAGCTCAAAACCTGGGAGAGTCTTCAGATCATGTGGATATCTGAAGTACTCTATTCCCTTTTCCCTCTTTGTAGCATAAACGTTTAGATCTTCAAAATGCGCCCACGCTATAATCTTGCCTGACACTTTCTGATGTCTTTTGACTCTATAGAGCTTGGTGTTGGCATTCTGCTTTGGCTGCACGCGTTGGGCTTTCATCTCTGCAAAACAAGCTGCCGATTTAGCCTTCTTTATATCGACTTCTGCATCCGAGGCTTTGGTTGTGCTTTGTTCTTTTTCTTTTTCTTTCTCCATCTCATCTAGTGTTTCAAATGTAGCACTGCCTAGAGTGTCACCCAAGTCGGGGATCACATTTCCCTCTCAGTCAGTGTACTCTCGATAATGCTCAGACGTGATATCCTCAATCACTATCTCGTCGACATCGTTAAGCTCATCATCACTAATAACCTCGACATTTGGAGCGTCTTTGACAAGCTCATCTGGATTCAATCTAAACATCTCAGCGAGTTGCTCATCAGTCAGATTCTGAATGATTTCTCCTTCTTTGGGAGTGTAGCTCACCAACCGTCTGACAATCCCTTGCAAATCTAGAATCATGAAATTGAGACTTGATTTGCTGCAGGGGAACAACATCATAATCATCTTGCTGTGATGTTTGATCTGCTTGATTTAAACATTTAACATATCAACAATTAGTAATTAATCAAGACATCTAAACATTAGATAAATATATATAAACATTAATTTCATAACTGTAATACAAGATTCAAGTAGTTTTTAAATACATAAACATCTAGTCATTACTTTTGTCTTTATCTGTCAACTCTTCAACTGCTGGAGCTGAAGATGATGCTCCCTGATCTTGTGCTCTCTTAGTCTACATTTCTTGACCTTGAACAGAGGCTGATGCAGCACCTTCACCTTCATCATCATCATCATCTCCACTCTTCTTAACCCTTGACCCTTCATCATCACCTTCATCTTCTTCACCAGACTCATCATTATCATCATCATCATCATCATTATTATCATCATCATCATCATCATCATCATCATCATCATCATCATCATCATTATCATCATCATCACCATCATCATCAGCTTCACCTTCCCTGATCTTTAGAGGCTCATCTTTTGATCCTTTCAGCCTGAGCATGATATTCTTGTTCTTTGCCTCCAAGTCCTCAATCCTCTTAACCGAATAAGCGTTCTGCTCCTAAAGCTGTGTAATCTGTTGAGCTTGAGCATCATTGAGCTCCTTACGATTAGAGGATGTAACCTGGTTGGGTATGCAACATCATCACTCAGGTCCAGTACCTGTCGAAGGTCAGCTGCAGGAACCTCAATCTCTTTCCCAAAAATGGTGCTTCGAATGCAGTAGGGCTCAGTAGATCTATCAACTAATGCACCTTCCTAGAAGGCCTGCTATATAGACCGGTAGGGTGTGCATCGAGTAGATATGACTATGTAGATCCTTGATCTCCTTAGAAATGCAATGATACCAACAAACTCAGCTGCATTTCGAGTGGTGGCATCCAAGTGAGCACAAATGTTGTGCTTGGTATTGATGATCCACCTATGTGCCATTTTTCTGTAACACAAGACACATAAACATGAGATTTGTCCATAACAGAAACTATTTAAATTTAAGTTGTTCTGAGATCAGTCTGGTTCAATCATGGGATTGAGCCATACGACTAGGTTCAGTCATGCGATTGAGCATGCGACTGAGTTCAGTCGAGCAATTAGGCAAGCGGCTGAGTTCAGTTGAGCGATTGGGCAAGTGGCTGAGTTCAATTGGGCGATTAGAGTATGCGGCTGACTTCAACCGGCCGATTGAGCATGCGGATGAGTTCAATCGTGCGATTTAGCTCATACGCCTTGTTCATTCGGTCGATCGAGTGATTCGGCCAGCTCAATCGTGCGATTGAAGTTCATTCAGAGTGTCCATTCGCCTAACTCTCTGTTCGACACTCTAACCTTGAATCTAGGTCAAAACATGATGTTAAAGGTTATGTTTAGACTCTTTAGATTCGTAGGGACCCTGAATATCACTATATGTCCTTCATTTTAATGATTTTGCACATATAGGTGGTCTATTTGAAGGTCTTTATAGATTTCTTGATTTTAATCAAATTGGGTCTGTTAGGGTTTGATTACGCTATGCATTTTGTGCAATTTCATTCACTAAGTACCTGTAGATGAAGAGCGTACACGTTAGTATCACAATCACAGAATGGAATCAATGAAATCAAATTCTGGCAGAGTATATTTGCTTTCATGCGATTTGGGAGCAATTGAAGGGTGATGAGAATGTCAGACCGACTTCACCCTAATTATACTGATTTTATCTTCAGTCGGGCGACTGGACCTATTTGCACGCTTCATTCGACTGGCTCAGTCAGTCACATTCAGTTGTGCGTCTATGTTTCAGTCGTGCGACTGACTCAGTCGGTCACCTCCATTCGTGCGATTGGTTCAATCTGGTGATCCAATCGCATGGATTGACCCATGCTTATGGTCCAATCATACATCTGGTCCATATGTGTGGTTTAGTCATGCGATTGGGCTCATACGTATGATCCAATCATGCGACTGGTCCATACTTATGGTCCAGTCGTGCGAATGGCTCATACTTATGAGTTTAACCTCACACACTTTCAAACACTTAGCCTTTTAACTGTAGATAAAATGTTATGAGCGATGATCATCTCAAACATGATCTTTTTAATTTGAAAAACTATTTGATTACCTCACACATGATCCTTTTAACTTAAACCTTATGTGATCACCTCAGACGTGACCCATTTTAGTGAGTGATTTACAGAATGAATCCAAATGCACAGTCCAACTTTTACTTACCAAATGACTAAAAATTAATAAATAAAACAACAAGAAATAAACAAAACAAAACAAGATTGATTTTTTTGTATGTTCGATTTGAGATGGATTTTAAACTTATTTGAGTAAATCTAATCAATTTTACTTCTACGACAGCACAAATTTAATTCTGTTTTATCATTTCTGGTACAATTCATGATGGAATCATACAGGTATATCAAAATCATTTGAGACACTTTAATAAACTATTCTTATGCTAGATTCTTATTTTGACCAAGAGTCAATAGCAATTTTAGGAAATCATACTAGAGCTACAAGGTGCACATAATGATTTAGACTTTCAAGAGCTACATCTCATGATGATTGTCAGTATACTTGTCCTCTTAAATCGATACACAGATTTTTGATGCACATTGGTGATGATTTAAGGTTTAATTATTTCAACAAGCATTTGTGGATCCCACATTTATCTGGTAATTAAAGTTCCTCAGGAGATTTTTTAGCGGTCTATGGGTATTTTGACAAGACGAAATTATTCTAAGAGCTTTCAAAGAGATGCTAATCCTTAGGTCAGTGCCATCACACAGCAGGGAGGCGTAAACAAAAATGAATTCTAGAATATTTAGGTTATGCTTATCCTCAGTTCAGTCCCACCGCACAACAGAGAGGCACACAACCTGTCTTCTTATTAGAGCATTTATTTTTCTTTTTGCACATAAGGCACTAACAACGTAAAGCTTGATTGCATTTTGCATTTTTCCTTGTGCTTTGCTCATTTTTTATGGTCTCTTCAACCCTTATTGGAACTGCGTTGACTGGGTTAACCAGGGATAAGATGGGAACCCACAACAAGTTGAACAACTTAGTTTGTATTTAAAATCACCAATGAGGTCTACTTATCTATTGTGTTGAATCTACCGACACATCATGTAATGAACTAGCAGCCTCTTGGTCTACTTTCTCTATGTTACCTTGGTAGCATACTAGTTTTACTATCATTTTTCCTTTTATTTTGCTTAAACTTTTCAGACTTATACTTAGAACTTCACATCTTAATCGGTTAAACTCTTTTGAAGTCCCAAACAATCTGACCCCTGTGTACTATCATTTTCCATAAACGTTGAATTAGTATCATAGATTTGATTACTTTCCTTTTAGCTAAGTTGTCCTTCTCCCTCGATTTTTTTGTTAAGTAATTAAATAAAGCAACTAATTTAATACTAATCTAACCTATTCTCCCCCTAAAATTCTAAAACCGGAAATATTTTTCTGTTTTTGGATTTTAATAAACAGGAAAATAAAATAAAATAAAATTAAATTAAATTAAAAAATGTCGGACTAGGCATGTTCTTCCCCTGAAATCACATCACTTTTCTTTTGCATGCCATAAACCTCCAATAAATATAAAAACATCGGTTTATAAAATGCTTTTGTGTAGAGGTTAGCGCGTTGAAAATACGTATTTATTTTAACCACATCGATTAATTGCTTTTCAAAACAGTCACGTATAAAGTGATACTTAATTCTGATGTGTTTAGTTTTAGGATGTTGGACTGGATTTTTGGTGACAACAATAGTAGTAGAGTTATCAACAAAGATAGTAGTATTAGAGAATTGCAAACCATAGTCGCACATTTGCTGTTGAATCCAAATAATATGCAAACAGCAACTTGCAGCAGCAAAATATTCAGCTTCACAAGTTGACAGAGCAACCGATGTCTATTTCTTACCCTTCCAGGTGACTAATCTTCTCCCAAAGAATTGACATCCTGCAGACATTGACTTGTAGTTCATCTTGCAACCACCATAATCCGAGTTACTATACGCTGTAAGCTCCAAATCATCGTCATGAGGATACCACAACCCGAGTGTTTGAGTACCCTTTGGATAATGGAAAATCCGTTTAACACCTATGAGATGGTTGAATTTTGGTTTTGCCTGATATCTGGAGTAGAGGCACGTCGCATACATGATATCAGGTCGAGATGCTGTGAGAAACGTAAGGGATCCGATCATACCTTGATACATTGTAGCATCAACCA
Source organism: Flaveria bidentis (assembly GCA_018326385.1). Classification (NCBI taxonomy): domain Eukaryota; kingdom Viridiplantae; phylum Streptophyta; class Magnoliopsida; order Asterales; family Asteraceae; genus Flaveria; species Flaveria bidentis. The sequence continues at coordinate 5,681 of BJCM01228080.1, forward strand.
GAACATTGTTTTCGTCGGGTGCCACATCATGATTCATGGCAAGTGGAGTTCCTGCAGTTGAAGCGTTCTCCATGTCAAACCGACTAAGGATATCCCCTACATATTTAGTCTGATGTAGGAAGATTCCTTTTGGTTTCTGATCCATCTGTAATCCTAGGAAGAACTTCATCTCCCCCATTGCACTCATCTTAAATTCTTCTGTCATGACAGATTCAAATTCTTTACATAACTCTTTGTTTCTGGAACCTAAGATTATGTTATCAACATAAATCTATACGAGCAGTAAGTCACCATCCTTTTCTTTGATGAACAATGTACAGTCAATAACTCCTCTACGAAAACCATGTTTCACCATATGATTTGAGAGTTTCTCATACCGTGCTCTCGGGGCTTGATGTAGCCCGTAGAGAGCCTTATCGAGCTTGTAAACTCTATCCCGATTATAAGGATCCTCAAATCTTTTAGGATTTCACCATGAAGGAAAGCACTATTGACATCTAGTTGATAAACTTTGATTTTCATGTAAGATGCATAGGCTAGGAAGATATGGATTGCTTCCATTCTAGCCACAGGTGCAAAGACTTCATTGTAATCGATTCCTTTGACTTGTATAAAACCTTGAACGACAATTCGAGCCTTGTTTCTGATTATGACCCCTTGGTCATCTTTCTTGGACTTCAAGACCTATTTAGTGCCTATTACTTTAGCACCTTTTGGTCTATCCACTAGAGTCCATACTCCTAGCTTCTTAAATTGTAGGAGTTCTTGCTACATGGCAATAACCCATGCCTCATCATTTAAGGCTTCACTAACATATTTTGGCTCAAATTAAGACACAAAACATCGATACACACCGTCATAAAGATAGTTTTTTCCATAACTGAGGCATAATCAAAATAGCTGATTTCTTGTCTGAACTCCCGATTGTACATCCCCTATGACGTTGTCCAGAGGATGATAAACGTGTATTCGTGATCTGAGAGTGGTGGGAACAACTACTTCCTAATCCAGATTTTGAATTCCCGGGTCAGTATCTGCTGCTGTTGGTGTTTGAGGTTCCGAAGTGTTTGAGACATTAGCATCTAATGCTTGTGTACTTGCAGTAGCACGAATCTATTCCTCGTGGTCCTCCTGTTCAGTCTCCAGTTCTTTATCGTCAGAGGAGGAATCACTTACATCAAGTCCTCCCCCTAAGGAACTAGAAGATTCACCTAGTGGAACTGTGTTGTCGAGTGTGGTGATGGTGTATTTAAGACATCAACCATCATTCTGGTCGATAACTAATCATCAGGTGGGGAGATAGGGATATTGAAGGACTTAAAGATTCCATCATAATCGAAGAAGAATGAAGGACCCTTTCAAGCAGGGGGTGGTGTATCTCTAAACGTCAATGTTGCACCACACTTCTACCTGACTAGTCGAGTTGTTATAAACTCGCTTGTTCGGTATATTGTATCCTAGAAAAATCCCCTCTTGAGCCTTCTCACTGAACTTCTATGACTGAGTTTTCTTCAGAAGCATGCATGGTGCGCCATATGGTTCGAGGTACTCCAAATTAGGTTTACGTCATTGGAGCAACTCATAACACGTTTTACCATGACGTTTGACCACCAAGACTCGATTAAGGGTATAACATGCATTGGCAACTACCTCGTTCAAAAATTGGATAGGCAGTTTTGAGTCTGCTTACATCGTTCATGCTGTCTCTATCAAGCTCCTGTTCTTTTGTTTAGCAACACTATTCATTTGTGGGGTGTAGGTAGACGTGAACTGGTGTACAATTCCTTTCTCTTTGCAGAACGCCTCCATCCACTGGTTCTTGAACTCCGTGCCGTTGTCTAAGCGAATTTCTCTCACTTTCAGCTTGTAGAGAGATTCTAAAGTAGTCACCAGCTGTTCGAACGATTCAAATGTCTCTGATTTGGATTTCAGAAACATCACCCAAGAGAATCTTGAGTAATCAACAGTGACTACATAACAGTACAGATCACCAGCGATGCTATTGGTACTAACAGGACCAAACAGATCCATTTGTAGAAGTTTGAGAGGCAGGTCAATGGAATTTAGTTTCTTTGCCTTGTGATACTTCTTGGTCTATTTACCTTTCTTACATGCTACACAAAAATCTAGAAGTTGAAAATTCTTGACATTAACTCCATTTACTAAATCATTCTGGATCAGATGATTCATCTTCCGTGGATTGATGTGTCCCATTGTCCTATGTCAGGAGATTGAGTCTTTCTCTGTTGCCTTTGACAAGAAGCATTGAATTTGATGATCGGTTGTGAAGGCTTTTCATAGATACAAGACATATAGGTCATTATATCTTGAAGCTGACATTAAGAGTTGGTCTTCCGGGATAATGTAATCATTCTTCAATGCATAGCACTTCTTGTTGTCAAAAACAACTTTGAATCCTTTATCATATTTGTTGTCAAAAACAACTTTGAATCCTTTATCATATATCTGGGAGACTGAAAGTAAGTTATTCTATAGTTGTTGAACGTAGTTGATCTTATCAAACTTGACTTTCTGGTTTCTCACTTCGCTTTGAGCTGTGATGTATCCTACTTTGTTCCCAGCAAATGATACATGTCCCCTTTTAATTTGTTTGACATTGAAAAGGAGAGACAGATTCCCGCTCATGTTTCTAGATACCCCACTATCAACAATCCAAGTGTTTGTGAGAGCACTGTAATGGACACCCTGCACATTAAAAGGAAATGATTAATTTAGGTTTGGGACCCAAGCCTTAACTGGCTTGGGTGACCCAAAGGAATCACACATCATAAACTCAACCCACTGTCCATTTGAGGGTGAGGGCATATCATTCTTCATATTGTTCTTATCATCGGACAGTTGACTTGACTTTTCTTTCCATAAGCCAGTTCTATGTAAGGTTTGTTTGTGATAAACAGACGACTGGCTTACAGTCTGAACTTTAGATTCATTTATACTATTTGGTGGAAAGATAGAACTCCTTTAAGAAAAACGTGGTTTAGTATCATAAAGTTCAATTTTCTATCTGGGAGTCTGATAATAAGGGCAATTAGAAGCAATATGTCCTTTCTTTCCACAACTATATCAAAATCTCACTTCTATATGATGCTGGAACTGTTTCTGTGGGGAAGTGTGTGATACAGGTGTGACTTTAGTCTGGTTGGGTTTGGACACTTCTTGTTTAGATGTTTTTGATTATTTAATAAAATTCATTGTTTGAACGTTTTTAACATCTTTAGCCTTTTGTTTATTTCGACTTTGGCATGGAGCACCTGGTTGGTTAACTGGTTTGGTCATTTTGGATTCAGAAATAGGCATGTTTGTACCTGACTTTACATTAACCTTTTCAAATTGTTCATCCAAATTCATAATAGGCATCTTACCTTTAGATTTCAAAGTGGCCTCCTTCTATTTAGTGATAGAATTCACCAGTTTACTCGTGGAATCCGGATCACGAACTAGAGGAGTGGACACCACATCATCCTTAATTGGATTGTTATTTACTGGTCTACATTTAGTATTTAACATGATCTCATGTTGTGGTGGAACCACTTTGTAACCCAACCCCTCCCTGTTATTACTTTCTTTCACTAAGTATCGAACTATGTGAGAAGAACTGGTCCAATTATGCAGTTTTTGTTTTAATGAGTTGACTTCGACTTCTAAAATTTCTTTTTCTTTCTTAGTTTGTTCCAAGGAATTTAAATAGAACTTTATATCATTGACTTGTTTAAAAGCAATAACCTTGGTTTCCCTTAGTTGTTTATTTAAAAGTTCTATTTTCTCTTAATAACTGTACTCGTTTTGTTTTAACATCCGATTAGCTTCTGTGCACAGTTGTAAATCATTTACCAAGCTATCAATATGGTCTAATAACCTAGCAAACTTAAGATCAATGCTTTCTCTAAATTTATTACATTCAATACAAACATGATTTTCAAAGAGTTTGTCTTTGTTATTTACCTATGAAGATTCAGTTGAATCAACCATCAATCCAGAATTCACTCTTCGAATGCAAGAGATTCTGAACTTGTGGTTTTGAGTTCTTCTTCAATTAGGTGATTAACCACATTCGTAGTATCTTCGTTATCTGACATCACTAGTTCAACTATGATTTCCCCTTCACTCGTAGAGTCTTCATCCAATCCTCAACACAAGCAATTATCGATTCACCCGAAGACACAAAACGGAAGGTCCAATCCTGCCCTTCATCATCTTGATCAGTCAAGGCCTTGTCTCTTTGCCTAATGAGGTAGCTCCACTCATTTGTTTGTCTTAACAGTTGAAGGTTGAGAATGGATTTTCGTTACTTGTTTTCTTGGGCTTAACACATTCACGTTTGAAGTTCCCTTTTTCACCACAGTTAAAGCAGGTAACTTTGGTTTTATCGAAACCAAAGGTAGTATCTTTTGTGGCTACCAAGTTCTGTCCAGTCTTCTTTACAAACTTTTTCGCTCTCCTGACAGCACTTGCCATAGCCCATATTATATCCACTCTTTGTAGTTCATTTTCATCCTCCTGCTCGTAGTCTTCATCTTAGATGGCAATTGCCAATCTTCCCTGCAACTAGACTATCATAGGAATGAGCAACCACTACGAGAAGGTCCATGTGCTCCTTTGCAACCTCCATAGTAATATTACCTAGATTCTCGGTCTTCAACTTAGTAGCATTTGCTTCAGGCACAATATATTGGGTACTAGATGACCCTGACAATCAGATCCTGAAGTCGTGGTTTGAGAAGGAGCGGCTGAACTAGACACAAACATTGTTTGAAGAGGTGCTCTTAAACTGGTTGGAGTGGGATAGGAGTTTTAAAGTGAAGGATTCTAGTCATAGGATCCTTTCTGAGACTTGTATTTCATCTTCAGTTCTTCCTCTCTCAACTTCAATATGAAGTCATTTATATCCAACTTTGACAGAATATCGTTCTGTCTTAGATTCAACACAAACAAGTCCTATTTCTCTGGAAAGACATCTGCAAAGCTTGACACCTTATCTTCCATAGACGTTGTTACTCCATGAGTGTGCATCTCACTCATCAGATGATAGAACTTGTCTATAACATCATCCAAGCTTTCTTCCCCCATCGAAGAGAAGTTATCAAACTCCTTCTTCAGAGCCTTTGCCTTCAAAGCTTTCAATGTTGCATTCCCGTCGTATCTTTTCTCCAAGCTTCCCATAACTTCTTTTCTTGTTTGTTCTCAGAAAACTGATGGAATATGTCTTTTGGTATTCACTGAGTCAACAGGGCATACACCTTCTTTTCAGCATTGTACTTCGCTTTCTGGCAGTTAGTCATACCACCCAAGGTTAATTTAACACCATCAGCACCAACTGGCATACTATAATCTATCTCAATAGATTCCCACAGATTGGGAGCAACTCCATTCAGATAGATTTCAAACATCTGTTGTTTATTGTGATTACCAATTTCATTTTCCCTAAGCAGGAGGTTCTGGATGCGTGAGTCCCTACCGGCAGTAAACGCAGAGAACTGATCTTCCATGTCATTAAACTTTGATCATTAGAACTAAGCTGATTCACTCGTGCAAATGGACAAATGCAGATGAGTCAATCATGCGATTGGACAAATGCGGATGACTAATGTGGATGACTCAGTCGTGCGGATGAGTTATGCGATTGAAGTATGCAAATGAATTCAATATTGTGATTGGATTTAGTCGTATGTATGGAGTATGCGAATGGAGACAGGCGAATAAAGATGTTCAGTCATACGAATGGATGAGCGATTGAGTTCAATCGTGCGAATGGGTATGAGATTGAGTTCAGTCGTGTGATTGAGTCAATCGTGCGACTGAAGGCTACTGTATTTTGAAAATTCGAAGGTTTTTGACACTTTGACACAAAAATACGATTTTTCACAAACCCTAATCTGCCATAAGCCGAAAAACGTAAACTTTGATATCTGGAGACGTCAAAAACACTGTTTTACTAAAAAAGATGATGTTTTTGAATGACAAACGTGATTTTTACACCAAAACCAATCGAATCACATGCAAAATCAAGAGCAAAAGCTCTGATACCACTTGTTAGGACCGTGTACGTATGGAGTACTAACTATTTATGCGTGAAACTTGATCAAATAGTTTGGAATCTTATTTGATTGGCGATCCAATTAGTGAGAATGACAACCCGATCGATCTAACGATGAAACAAACATTAAGAATTGATTAGAAATCGATCAGGAATGAACTATGAACTTGGAGTAGGGTTTCTGGATGCTCTGGACGGCTAGGTTACGAGTATGTGTCGAAATTCTTCTAAGTGTCACGTTATTCCACGAATTAGGTGGTATTTATAGGCTATGGGTTTCCAATCGTACGACTGAACCATTAGCATGGTTCAGTCGCGCGATGGAATCATGCGATTGATTCATACGCACGACTGAAGGTTCAGTCATACGACTGAGTCAATCTTATGTCTCAATCGTGCGACTGATCCAGTCTCCTGGTTCAGTCGTGTGACTGGTCCATTAGCATGAGGTATTCATGCACATGGTACATTAGCCTGGTCCATTCGCATGAAGACTCATACGACTAAGTTTGAACACATTTCTTAATCATTATTGACTAAGAACTATGCACAACAACCTTAAACCTGTATAGTAAGTTCATTATACTTCAACACATAATAATACAATGAAATATTAAACATTATATGCATCAAACACATCTTATATTTCATTCAACTCATTCATTACATATGTGTAAAACATTACAGACTTTTACATTGAGCACATAAACTAGGTACATATATGTATCAACAAGATTTGCTCATACTTTCGTTGGGCAGCAAAACTAAACAAAATAAGCAACGTACAAAAGTAAACTAACATTAAAACTATTACAATGGAAAATAAACTGTTATGTCTAGGATCAGTAGATCTAGTCCATTTTGTATTGGCTTAGTACTTGAATTAATATCTGTAATGAATGGTTGTAATTTATTATTGTGTATGCATTAAATGTATAGGTTAACCCATATATATGTGTGTTGATTTATGTATGCTTGCAGGTACAAACATTATGCTTATAAGAAACATCTACGGATGAACATTTTGTTCTTCCGTAGATATGTTTCTTACAATTAACAAACATTCGAAGATCATCAGCGGATGAACCATCAACTGGAGTGAATTAAGAATTCCAAGTGAAGATTCCTGCGGAAGAACCAGTTTGCTTTGGAAGAACAAGATTCCTGCAGAAGAACAATTGCTTCGGAAGAACCAGTTTGCTTTAGAAGAACAAGATTCCTACGGTAGAACGATTGCTTCGGAAGAACAATCAACTATGGAAGACAATACTCCTGCGGAGTCCAAACACTTGTATTCAAATGATACAAGTGTTACAAGTCAACAAGTCAGTTATGCGAATCCCAAGAAATCCGGAGATTCCTTAACATAAACAATTCAAATCCCAAGAGATCCGGTGTTTCCTTAACAGAAAAATCATTGTCTATATATATGGATCCTAGGTTTCGAATCAAGTGACGGTAACAACAATACGACAATTCAACAACAGAAAAATAACACACAACCAAACCCTAGCAGCCGTCACATCATTCAACACAATTTTCAATATCATTCATTAGTTATTTGTAATCATTAACTTGTTTCAATGAAATACAATTGATTTAAACAGATCATTAGTTGTGTTTCATCAATCGTGTTCTTTAATATTTATTGATATTAAAAATCTAATACGAACAATTAAACCAAGCCAACGTTGATTCCGCAAACGTTGACTTGACATCAACTAACGCTGATAATTCCTGATTGCGATCCTTGGATTCATAGGTGATATCAGAGCCAAATGCTCATTGATTTAGATCAATTGATCTATCAGTGCTAGCTGAGTTTAATTGTTCCTGAACCTTTAGATTTTTCAATTTTTATTGATTGAATCTATCTTTTCTAAGTAAAAGTGTGTGTGATATTTAATCTGTCATTTAACTTGGATCTATATTCAAATCAATTGAATAGCAGATCTTAGTTATTGATCAAATCAACAACTTGTTCATATCTCTTGAACATATTCATTAGTTAACATCTTAGATCTTAACTAATCATGAGCCACTTTGGTGGATCATCTTACCAACCGCCGAAGTTGGAAACAAAAGCATATTTCAAATCCTGGAAAATCAAGTTCAGAAATCATGTAAACTATACAGATTTTGACTTATGGGTTTCCATAACAGAAGGTCCTTATGTTCCACCCACCCTCGGGCCAGATTATAATGATAATAACCAAGCCATAAGCACTAAAGATTTATCACCTGATGATATTAAGAAGGTTAAAGTTAATATCAAAGCATACAACTTGCTTAGTATGGCTTTACCAAAAGAAATATTGATCAGATGTGAAAATTATAAAATAGCAAATTCCTTGTGGAAGATTCTTCATACACTCTGTGAAGGGAGTGCTGAAATCCAAAGCATTAGGAAGGACACCCTGCATTCGCAATATGAAACATTTCATCATATTAAGCGTGAATCAATTCCTCAACAACTCCACATGTTTATGCAACTTGGAACTAAAATGAACATTCTGGAGTTGAAATACACAATGAGGATCTGAACAAGAGAATGCCCCATGCTTTACAAGAAAGTTGGAAACAAACTGTATCCATGTTCAAGAACACCATAGATCTCAAAGCAGTCGGACTAGATACTCTAGTGGCTAAAGTTAAGGCTTTTCAAATTGATGTGAAATCAAGAAACAAGAGTGTAAGAAATGATGTATCACCATATCACTTTAAAGAAACAAGAAATGCTGGAAGTGCCTTCATGTCCACTAATGATGGTGATAACTCTTGTACTTTGAGTGAAGATGAATAGGAAGTAAGTTTCTATGTTTTAAAACCTCCTAATAAATCTACTCAAAGTAAGTCAAGAAAAAAGAAAGAAAGAACAGATGATCAAAGAGATAAATCATCAGAAAAACCATCAACTAACAATCAATCAGAGTCTATCACTATCATTCTAGACTCTGAAGAACAAAAAGCAGCTTTTGCAGCTTTCAGTTCAAGCTTTCAAGCTTACCTAGGAAGTTCATTGCCCACTACTAACATGTGCCAACAAGATTTAGAAGAACTACCTCCTGATGTAATGGAGGAGATGGATCTTTAATGGAAAATGGCAATGATTGCTTATAGAGCCAAACAATATCTAAGAAGAAACAAAATTTTGGCTGTTGCAAGTAAATCATCTCGAATTGGAGTTGATAAGTCAAAGGTTAGATAATTCAAGTGCAATCTCTATGGACACTTTTCAAGAGAATGAAATGAACAAAATTCTGATTCAACACAACAACAGAATCAACAGGCTAACCAACCTCCATCAAGTCAAAGATTCTTCAAACAGCCACAACTGGCCAACTCATCCTTAATAGTTACCAATACACCAGCAATAACCAACAGCTCAAAAGAAGCTGGGCTGATCATTCTTCAAGATGGAACCTGTGATTGGAGTTTGTATGAGAAAGAAGTCTTAGAAAAAAATCAAGCTCTAATGGCTCACATGGAAAACAAAGTTCCACCCTTGGCAAGTGAGGTAAGAGACAGGTTATGTTCATCAATATGTGTTTAGGAAGTAGAAAGATATAGAGTCCATGCTCAACAATTAGATGATAAAGTTAAATAAACAATGATTTTGAATGAATCTCATATAAGAGAACATAAGTTATATCAAATTAAAATTAACTCGTTACAAAAGGATTTAGACAAAATTGTTTATGAAAATTATAGTTTGAAGCACAAGTTGAGCATCTGACCACTTCCTTAACCAAATCCATGGCTTGTCATGCATCAACTAAAGTGAAACATCAGAAGTTTCAGCTCTCATCTCAGCAATATGAGAAGCTACTAAATTCTCATATTGAATCAAAGAACAGGTTTGGGTTGGGTTATAATGTTGTAGCACATCCTGTTAACAATAACTATGTTCCTTTGCCTGAATCAATGACAAATAATTTGTCAAAACATTTTGTGCCCAGCACCAATAGAGGAACTAGCTCTAATCAACCAAACATTGATAATAAATCTATGATGAATGAAACTGAGTCTTTTGAATCAGAAGAGATTAATCAATTGAATTTAGAATTTGACTTTGATGAGTGGGTTAACTTGGATGATTCTGATGATGATCTTGTAAACAAAGGTAAGAATATTGCTTTTGAAACAAAAATTCCAAAATTTCTTGAAGAAACAAAGCTGCCATACCCTCCTAAACAAAGAAACATGCTGAAGACCATCTGCAAGAGAATATCTTTATTAAATGAAGGTCTTCAAGAGCTATCTCAGCAACAAAATTCTTCCAATGAGGGAAATGAGAAGTGTGGCTCTACTGAGGAAAGACACAAGTCATCAGTGGAAAAAGAAAAGAAAAAGGCATCAGTAAATCATCAGCAGAAGAAGATCCTCTCTTCAGTACCAGATTTGCAGAAGAAGAAAACGTCTTCAGTAGAACTTAATGTTGATTCAGTAGATGATCTACGAATGAGGAATTCAGCAACAAACAAACAAAAGCTGCATAAAGTGGAAAAGAAAGAATTTATCCAAAGCTGAAGAAGCATGAAAACCCTCAATAGTTGGAAAACCATATGAAAATAAATGATTCTAAGAAAGAATCAGTTGAGATGTATTACAAATGGTGTGACATGAAAAACCATAATACTAAAGATTGTTACTTCAGTAGTTACTGTTCTATTTGCAATATGAACAATCACATGACTACCGACTGCTACTTCAACAAAGATTGTGCTATCTGCAACAAAAATAATCATTTCACTCAGGAATGTTATTGTAACAAAAAGAACAAGACAAAAGGCACATAGAAGAAAGAATCAAATAAGTCTTAATCAGACACTCAATCTACTGATTGTGAAAAGGGCTCAAAATTGAAGAAGTCTAAACAAAAATCAAAGTCAAAATCAAAGGATACGACATCCTCAAGTGCTCATCTTTCAAAGAAAAGATCAACTTTCCAGCAATCAAAAACACCTCATAAAAGGGTAGATTTTACTGATAAGGAAACAAAGGATGATGATGTATTCATATATAATTTTGAAAAGGGAATTCATATACCTCATTCAAAAACAATGTGAGACATTTAATCATATAGTTTCATTATCAAAACCAAAGCCTCAAAAACATACATAAGCTGAATCAAGAAGAAATTGGGAAACAAGAACCTAGTTCATCAAAATCCCCTTCAACAGAATCATCCTCATATGAAACAACTCAGAATGAATCAAACAAAACTAAAACTAAAACTTCAAGACTTATTCATGAAGGAGTAACTATTTTAGACACTACTGGCAAACCCAAAATGATTAAGGCTTGGGTTGTCAATTCTAATTGATTTATTTCTGAATGTAGGAACAATATTGGAGAGCTGGCAACAAGTGGTATGTTGACAGTGGTTGTTCCGGGCATATGACAGGAAACTATTCACCTCTCCATGATTTCAAACATAAAAATTCTTCTTTATAATGCTAATTGTTACGTTCTTAAGCCAGTTTTTGTTGGTGAAGGAATGGTAATAAATGGTGTACTCAAGTTTGAGAAAGTAAATTATTGTGAAAATTTACAATATAATTGACTAAGTGAATTTATGATCAAAATTATACCATATTGTTTGATAATGCTAACTATTACATTCTTAAGCCAGTTTTTTCTTTTCCAGAAGATTGGGTACTTTTCAAAGCATCAAAAAAGGAAAAACTTATGTTTTGGACATGAACAACACCTCACTCACAAAATATGAAACATGCCTTATATCTAAGTTATGAGAAGATGTATCTGTATTGTGGCACAGAAGGCTTATCCATTCTAACATGAAGAACATGAACAAATTAGTGAAAAATGATTTAGTCATTGGATTACCAAAGAAAGAGTTTCACTGCTCAACTCACTGTTCTTCTTGTTATAAAGGAAAACAACATAGAGTGTCACATAAATCCAAAATTGCTTCACATGGATCTTTTTGGTCCTACCTATGTAATGAGCATTGGAAAATGGCAATATTGTTTGGTGATAGTTGATGATTTCACAAGATTTACATGGGTCCTTTTCTTAAAACAAAAGAGTGAAACATCAGAAACATTAATGGACTTTGTGATCAAGATTGAGAATCAACTTGATGCAAAAGTTAAAAATTTTAGGAGTGACAATAGTACTGAATTTTTCAAATTTGAACTGGATTCATTTTGCAGGAGCAAAGGTATTGCAAGGCAGTTCAGTGCACCAAGAACTCCATAACAAAATGGAGTGGCTAAAAGAAGAAACAAAACTATCATTGAAGCAACCAGAACAATGCTAGCTGATTCATAATTGCCTATCACATTTTGGGCTGAGGCAGTGAATTTTGCATGCAATGTTTAAAACAAAACATTAATTGTCAAAGAACACAACAAAACTCCTTATGAGCTCTTGTTTAAAAGAAAACCATAGATAGGATATGTTAGAGTTTTTGGGTGTCATGTATCTGTTTTAAACTTAAAAGAGTCATTGGGAAAATTTTCACAAAAAGCATATGATGGTTTCTTTGTTGGATATTCTTGAACATCTAAATCTTATAGGATCTATATTCCCCAAAATAAAATTATGGAAGAAACTCCTAATGTATCCTTTGATGAATGTGTATTCACTAAATCATGTAAAGGTTCATCATGGGTTTTTGACATAAATGCTCTGACTGTATCATTTAACTATGATTATTTGAACACGCCAGCATCTGATGAAGTATGTTATCCATTTGTGCCACCTCATATGAATGAAGAAACATTATATGCTGATCCTCCAAGGATACACACATCTGTAGGTGAAAACACTATAACAGCAGTGTTAGAACCCTTGAAAGATTAACATTTAGTCTTTTTGTATATATTTTATAGTTTGTACTAGTATATGGACTAGTTTTGTAAATTGTTAGTTTCTTAGTTCCTAGTATAAATAGCTTAGACTAGAGAGTTAGATGAAAGGTTGTTTTCTAAGTAGTTGTTGAGAGTTTGTTGAGAATTGTTAACTGCTTTCTTACTCTTGTAATTGTCTTAGCTATATCAATGAACTGTAAATTTGTTGATATTGCTTGAATTGATTACAATTGTTTGTGTTTCTCTTGAATTGTTTACAGAAATCATTACAGATTGTCTCAATTGATCCTATCAATTGGTGTCAGAGCTTTCGGTTGAGTGTTTTTGAAGTTCTGTCGAACATAGAAACTTCAAAAATCCACTGAAATCTGTAATTCATTAACGATTCTATTGAAATATTGTGAATTAAAGTTGTGTTTTATCATCAAAAACATAATTTGAATCACAAATTGCAGTAAAATTCATCAAATCTGTTGAATTTGTTGTTCGAACGAAGATGAAGTTTTCGAACTGAAAAATCTCAAATTCATTGATTTGTTATTGATAATGAAGAAATTGATGCTAGAAGAATGTTTATCGGCATTATATTGAGTTAATTGGAAAGTTTCAGTTCAATTCATAAACAATTGAAGGAT